>KZ308475.1:898551-938604 GCA_000376725.2 Ladona fulva | reverse complement strand
TGGGCCTCAATTTCTAATGTATTCTGTTAGGAAAATGCATGAGCTCGGATTCAACAACTGAATTAGTCGTCAGGAGGACGGTTTGTTTATAACCTCAAAATTTTAGAATACGAGTCGTTTCGTTCATTTGATCAAATTTTTACACATACAACCTTTCTACTTTATTTATAAGGTTTATAACTAACAAAACTACCATCTATTCTATTGCCATCTAAATATAAAATCAAACTTAACAACAAAATTTTGTTTAACTCACTGCTATTTTACACAAAAGAATCGCCTCTTTTCATTACATCAGAATCTCACTACTCATTCCCTCCCGCAATCTATTCCTCGTATTTACGAAGTAAATCTAGATTTCGTCATTGAATTCAAGGGACTGATCGCAGAATGAGAAAGTCCAGGAATCACAAGCCGAGTCGGGAGAATTGTAAGCCGAGAATCTGGTTCTATTGTGTTCTCTCAAGGCCTCAGCTCTACTTACCATCCAGTCTGAGGAGAGGTCGGAATAGCCGAGCAACTGGTAGCCGCTGAAAGGGAACTGAAACCAGTCGTCTAAAGAAAACTGGGATGGCGTACATTATACTCTCCATCGGGCTCTATGGATCGAAAGTAATGAAACCTTTAATGCATAAATCATCACACGCTGTCACGGCTTTTAGTTCCATTTCTGCAGTTACATTTCAGATATTTTAATAGGCAAATGAGAAGTGCCTCGAAGATGATTAACTTTCTTGTGAAGCGACTTTTACTTGACTCAACTTGCTCTTTTGCTCTTACTCTTTAAGGTCCGTCATTGGTGAGACGCAAGAGGGATAAAGTGTATTCCAATCCATAGAATCTTGTGAATTCTTTCCTTGATAAATGGTTTTAATCCTATGACAATAGTTGCATTGTCCGTTGCAGAGTCTTACCTAGGTATATTTTATAACATTACCATGTTATTGGACCGATTCATATGAGCAAATTAATACAGTCAAACCTTGGATTGCGAGCATAATTCGTTTCGGAAACGCAATCCAAAGCACTAGTATATGAAAGCGATTTCCCTATAAGAAGTAATGGAAATTCAGATATTACGTTCCAGAACCTTAAAACTTTTCACATACATAATAATGATTAACAGTAATAACCATTTTATATTTTTACTCTTTAAACATAAAGTAATCGAATTTATTAATTACTATGTAGAACAACTTTCTGTGTAACTAATTATTGCTATCTGTTAGCTTATCGGAGTCTTTTTCAGCAACCGGCCGATTCTTATTAATTTACCTCACGAAGTTTCTTAATTTCTAGCGCATCATGCAACAAGAAGTGTTACTTTTATGTTCATCGCGAAACATTTGAAATAAAAACTTATCGAAGGTAAAAACAGGTAGGCGGCCGCTATCTCTTTTTATATACCTTGCTAAGATCGTCGAATTCTAATGGCAGCTTTGTTAAATCCTGAAAAACCGGATGTCGGAGAATAGACCGAGGAAAGAAGTTGGAGGAATCCTTCAAAGAAGGGGTTTCTTTGACAGTTAAGAGCTGGTATGAAAAATACAAGGCGATTAAGGGAAGTCAGGAAGAATAGAGGGGCGGAAATATATAGAAGTGAAAGGGATTAAAACTCGGATGCCCTTCTCTTATAAGAAAATAACGAGCGCGATATCTCCACCTAAAAAAATATTCGGGGATGTATTTATATGCGGGGTCTGTGAGAAGTGCGTTCTCCACAGAGTCATTCAAAAGCCATTCGTCTTCATGACAGATGTTTGGGAAGCGGGGGCGTCGATGGCGGAGGGAATAGAGAATGACCATTTCTAGTGAATTTCGGAATCAACGACTGACAGAATCCGTCGATTCCCTTCTTAGAAAGTGATTCCATGAGTTTTGATTGCTGGGAAAGTGAATAGAGACGGGGAATGTGTTCAATCGATTTCAAAGACGTGTTTCCAAAATGTTTAGGAATTTTTTCAGTAGCGTTTGACGAATGTACAGAACAGTTTGTTAGATTTCATATATATCTTTAAGCAGAATAAACTATACAGTCTTTTAAATTGTGTATTTTTTGGAAATAAGTCATCAATTGTTACTTAAAATTTATCAGAATGAGAGCATAAGTTCCTCTCTTTTTTGTCGAAGCGTCCGCTGAAAGCAACTGATCAATTTACTAAGCAATACTAACACATTTTTGAAAAGAACAATCTTTCCAAGAAAAGCTGATACGTAAACATTATAATTATCCTAATAATATATCGTAAGTTGCTGCAGATTCCTTAGGAAAGAACCTTTCAGGCAATTGAATTGCTTGAGGAACCTGACCGCTGCTAAAACATTCAAATACGCGATTAGACTGACAGTGTTTCCATTTCTCGTAGAATAACGAGGTGAACTGATAAAGGGTGACGCTGAAGGAGAATTTCAAAGAAAGGGAGCAATTTCTACTTTGGTTGTGTTTTAGGCCTTCAATTGTAGTTCCTGTCATGTAACGGAGTTGTTCACATCGGAAACGGACACTTTTATTTCAGAAGACATCGGCACAGTGAAAATATATATTTCGTGATCTATCATAATGGAAAAAGTGATTTTGTTGCCTGTTTTAGTTGCTGAACATGCAATGATTTTAGTAGGGATAGGAATTGCAACGGAAAATAAATGGGATCATACAGTGTGTAATTATTGGAGATATACGGTGTTGGTGCTATTGAAAGAAGAGCTGTACGTTGGAAGTGAATGTGGAATAGAGTTTATTTCTATAATCATCAGTTAACTTTTAATCTCTACTTTAGCCGTTAAAGTTCCTCTTTTACGGGAAAAAAAGAGGAATTTCCGTACCAATACACAATCAATAACGACATGGCACTCCTTGACTATTTCATCTTATAATGCGTGTATTTTGTCTATATGCTTGCCCCGATCATTCCACATGGATGCAATGCAAATTTCGATTATGCATTTAGTAATTCATATTGAACAGACAGCAGCTGTGAATTTAGCTTTAAAGTGACTGTGATCCAGTGTGACTTCAGTGAAAGACGAGATGAATGTGAAGATTTCCTGTGCCATCGAGTCATTCTGAAATGAGAGTGAACCCATTGGTTTCTATTTATTTGTTTCATAGATCACCAGTGTTCATCAGAAGTGTGAAATTCCTATATTGTTCAAAATAATAATGACGAGTGCTATGAATTGTTATTCGAAGGCGTTATTTGGATAAATCATATTCAAGAAAATTAAAAAGGTAGGAAATCATTCCCGGCTTGTTCTATTAAATGACCAGCCAAGGCTGTTAAGTTAACTGTCGCTTATGAACTATTATTTCTATTGCTTAGTACCTCGATTTTGTATGTACTATAACATTCTAGTTTAAGAAAATAAAGCAAAGAATTTTAAAGTACATGAACTTACAGAAAGTTGAAACACTTATGAAAATGATTTTAGGAATACATTAGGATACATTTGGCAAACGCAAACATACGTACAATCTGCCAACCTATGCAACGTTCCAATAATGCGAGAGAATACCATCCTTTAACATCTAAATTCTTTGCTAAGATAGCTGAATAATATGATTAAAGGAAAGAGAGGTGTTTTTGTAATAATAATCACCATTATAGTCTAATGATATACAAACATTACGATATCACGAAAGCTAACGATTGACAACGATCGGTAACCATAGGAAAAACGTAACTTAAATTAGATTATCGTCCCGATATTACGAATGACTTAATGTCGAAAGCTTATCTTCACCATTTCGGGATAAGGTATCTCAATATGCACGAAGAAGTACGCTCCGAAAAGTAAAGAAGAGATAATATCTCCTCGAAAAGGGGCGATGGATCGATAGGGGAGATAAAAAATCGTACGCCAAAGTTATTAATTCAGTTTCCGAATAGAATTTCCCATTTGGAGCGATAACATGCCGAAATGTTGGAGGCTGAGTAACCCATTTCCGGTGGAATGACATTGACCCATATTTCGATCGAGGGCAATAAGAACAGCGAGGAGTCAATACCACCGAGACGCTCTCCCTCAGAAGCGGAGAAAATAAAATAGTAAGAAAAAGACGGGGTCTCCGACCGCTCGAAAGAAAAAGAACAGATACTGTGGATATCGAAGGTAGAGATTATTACTCCCGTCAATCTCCGAAGGTTAGAATAATGAGAAAAACGATTCGCTCAGAAAGAGTCGGAAGGGAAGGAAGATTTCGTTAATAGGGACACCACTTATAGGAATGGATAACAAAAAGATTGGTTCTGGATAGGTGAAAAGAAAAAGTGTTTAACATTGGACATTAAGTGTGCGCCTAAAACCCAAGGAATAACATACATACGATCGTCTTCATTGGGCGAAATTGGGACTAGAGCATATCCATCTAACCACTGTGACGACATAGAGACATGACTGGGACTCGAACCGAGGTCTCCCACTTTCCGGGCAAGTTGGTGCTACTTTGTGGAGCGCTACTTGCATTGCACACCCAAAAAATCCTTAACAGAAGAGACGCGGCATTGTGGTTCAGTGGTTTAGAATACCTTCCCGGAAAGTGGTGGATCATGGTTCGAGTTCCAATCTTGTCGCTCTTTTTCACGTTTACCCCTTGGTTCTGGATAGTTTAAAAGGAAAAATGAATTTTTACCCCCCTTAAAATTAAATACCAAAGCCATACATTTCCTGATTTGCAGGTAAAAATTAATCAGCAAGCCGTTGTGAAAAACAGGTTTTTGTGTCTTCGTTCTTCAGCTTACATTGGTGACAAAGTATCAGCAACAATTAATTCTCTATATTCCGCATGCTGATATTGTAAATTCTCTTTGCGTTAATAGTTCACATTACTTTCGAGTATCATTATCATCGCAATACGCATAGGTAAAAATTACATGATTTCTGTGAAATCTACTTTTCGCAAATAAATGAACATTTCTGATAAAAATTGCATTGCGACGTAAATATTCAAATAGGGAATGGAGGCAAAAAAAAAAGAAATACAAAATAACATTTCACTTGCAACATATTCCATTCGAAACGTCAACTGCGAGTTCTTGCACAATATCATCGACAGCAAGTTATTTACAAACTTCATTGATGATTGCCAAATTTTTTAGCCTATTTTGGCTCATCGATAAACGCAAACTTTTCTGGATCAATTCGAGTTTCAAGAATGATCTTTTCAGCAACAGTCAGCGAAGTGTCAATATAACACCCAAAGCTATTTGCAGTTTAGGAAAGACTCCTAATAAATCTCTCCTAAAGATATATTACAAAACCTGAAGAGGATTTCTTCTTGGTTCTAGAAAATCTATTGTTGATTCCAATTATTTGATTAAATCCACTGCATAAATATTCCTTTCTCGTCTTGAGTTATCCATAATTCTTTCTTCTAAATGTTTGCCAATCTTCAATTTCGCATTGCAATCTTTCATGGATAAGGTTTGTATGTCTCACAGAAAACCACAAATAATGTTGTTGTAATAATATAAGAATAATGGTTAATGGTAATGGTTGGCTACGGCTTCTTGCCGCTCTTGAGATGCAGCCGCCCGGGTGCGGTACACCCCTCGGATCCATAGGACGGCGCAGTTCTGCCTACAGGACTACTTTATTTAATCCTGTCCTTATTTTCCCTTTGAGAATTTAACGGGCACTTCAGCTGGTGTAAATCTAAGTCTTATTAGGGCAGAAGTTTGTCTGCCCCAATTTTTCATTCATTCCATTACTCAGAATCTCCCAGAGACAAATCCAGGTTACGCCCCAGGTTGGCCCCGTAACTAAAGAGCTATGAAGGGCCATAAAATACATAAAATGTCATGCTGTAAAACAGAATATATCTGACAATTAAATAAATAGACCGAAATCAAGAATATCTTTCTCTTATCCGACTATAAAACTGATAATGTATTATAATTAGGCCTCTACCACTTTAACAGCCATTAAAATAACGCTCTCGGCTCTTACTTGGGAACTACTTCCTTAAGAGTATAAATAAAACAAGTTCGTCCTGAAACCCGGTACAGATGGTAAAGCGTTTACTCGTCCACATTAAACTTAACGAGGAACTTTTAAAAGGACAAACAAAAACTTAGGCCGAAAAGGGATCTCCTCGAGAGTAAAAAGAAGTACACAGGGTGAAAATTAAACTACTTCGAAGACGTTAAAACTGTTAACCAAGCCCTACGTGGTCAAAATCCGTATTTCTGAAAGTTCGTCAGGAAATCTCTCTTTATATCGAATATTGGTCAGGTGGATTGAACCATTCACTAAGTTATACCACCCTTGGTTGTAAGATTAATGGCTAATCATGCAGGTGCAAGCAATGTAAAAATACTGTGTGACGTACCTATTTGGTCTAACCGCATAATCAATATTTTAACAATTGATTATAGAGCTCCTGGATAGCAAAGTAGGCAGCGCGTTCGACTTCACTGAAAGCGGTCCCGGGTTCGATTCCCGGTGGGGATCTATGTACGAAATTACCATAGCTTTAGGCGCACTTTGAACAATACTACTCATTTTAACTAAAAGTTAAACTTAGTTAACTTCTTCCATAAAGAACCGAAATAAGTATTTCTTTTTCTTTTTTCTTTGTTCATAAGCTTACTGATCGCTACTTTTTGCTGNAAATTCTGAAAGATTGATTTTCTACTTCTACGATATTTAAAATAATACCGAACGACATCATATTCGTATGACTACAGAGCGCATTTTCACTCCAAAAATGTATAATCATATTTTAGTTTTAAATATTGAAATAATGTTGGGATATCCCTTTAAAAAGTAAATACGTAAATATATGATTATATTATTCATAATAATCACATCTGAAATTTAAGTCTTGAATGCTAATCCAAGCAACTGAAGCATCTTCGAATATGATTTTCGGCGTTTTCTCGGCGGTAATAAAGTTGTACAACTAATAATTTAACATATTTATGACAATGTTATAGGGGATAGGTTGATCATAGGAAACAGCAGAAATAAATTTGAATCTTATGAAAAAGAAGAATCGGGATTGATCTTATTTTACTAACAATCAATCTCAAATTTTACGATGCTACATTAAAAATAAAAGAGATCCTATTTCAAAGTAATAGTTAGTTAATTGTTACCTAGAGAGGTCTGCAAAATACAAATGAATGTTTTCCTTGTGTATTTAGATCGAATTACTTTCAGAAAACTTATTGAAAATTTTCAAAGCTTTAAAACTTGACGACTTCTGAACAAATATTTCAAATTTTGATAGAAAAACAGACGATTTTACTACATTTACCGTATCACGTACTTCTAATTTAGATCAAAAGACCAGATTACTTCCAACAGAAAGAAATCTACCGAGAGAACAAAGTCATGAAGCGAGTAAACCTTCTCATTAGTAAGTACAACGATTCCATTAACAAAATGAGTTAGAGAGGAGGAAAGAGTGCGAATTCAATGCCCTCAATCCTCTGACAAAGTTTTCCCAGAAAATGGATCTCACGTAGACAATCATGAAAATGGAGGACACGAGATTGTTCATTAGTCTTATTAACAATCGAGGAAAATAGTCATGAAACCTGAAAATGTAATATTGAACGCTTTGAAGTTCTGAGATAAATGTACCACAGTAAAAGGCTAAAAAGACGTCTTTATGAAGCGTTATTATAGGCTGTAGTTGCATTGTTAAAAGTGCTTCGACAGCTAAGGTCATTTCGCACGTAGGCCACCACTGGGAATCGAACCCGGAACCGCTTTCACCGAAGTAGAACGCGTTGCTCACTTCTCTATCTCGGATCCCCTTTATTACGAGTTTAGGGAAAACTGGAAGTACGTTCTGTTCAAACTACAGCCAGACACGATCAGTATTAACGGTTAGTTTTATTAACTGAGATAATTATTTTCTAAAATCAAATGATGTTTTGTAACAAACAATACGGTTGTCATAGCCTAACACTTTCGGAATAACTGGACGCTGAATTATATTTTCCGGCAATGATTTATTTTTAAATAAATCGAAATTTCATATTTGGTGGCAATAAACAATCTGATAAAATTGAGATCCTTTGCCACTTTTCCTGATACACACTTATGTTCATGAAATAGATCTCTACTATGGCTAAGTAAATTCATTTTCATGCAAGGAAACCCATCCGGGCCAGCACAGATAAACTAATTCAAGATAGCAGTAGCAGTAATAATTTTTTCAAAGTGCTTCGACAGTTAAAGTCATTTTCCACGTGAGCCACCAACCGGGAATCGAACCCGGAACCGCTTTCACCGAAGTAGACCCATATATACGCGTTACCCATATATACGCGTTACCCATATAGTTATCCGGAGGCACTCATTCAGGATGAAAGTATTCGCGAATAACCGCACATGGATAGCTTAAATTCACAAAGGGGCTCCCGATAGCCAAGTGGGCAACGCGTTCGACTTCAGTGAAAGCGGTCCCGGGTTCGGTTCCCGATGGGGGTCTACGTGAGAAATGACCTAAGACGTCGAAGCACTTTTAACAATACTACTACTACAAATTCACAAAGTATATTTATTTATTTATTAAGATCTGCATTGCAATTTGGCCATTTGGCCAGGTGGCAACGCTGTATACAAAGTAAATGAATATGTTGATAGTTGTTTCCGGTAGTATGAATAGATATTAATTAAAAACTATGCATAACAACAATCGATACATTGGAATAAGAATTTTTATCTTTATATCTTCAAATAATTTCACGAGTAGGACATTTATTAAACTACATTCACAAAAAGTATATAGGTAAACGTATTTTTTAATGCCAACTTTCACCCTCAACTCGCCATTTTTCTAGAATTCGTTACTCTTTTGAAATTTATGAAATCGTTCTTTTTATTAGATAGTTGCTTGTTCTTTTCATGAAATCGAAACTATCTAGAAACGTAAACATGATTGCATAAAGAGTTTTGATATAGTCGTTTCATGAGTTTTTTTATTTGTGTTTGTTCATAGATATGTTCCATAGTAATCTCTTTGCTGCTATTACAACGCATGACATAAATGGAAGAATACTTGTAGAATACAACTCCCTTTCCCGCACCTTAGAGAAGGGCTAAGTTATGCATCGTAAATTCGTGAAAAAATTAACAGTAACAAAGATGACATTTTTTCTTGACATTCAGAAATCAGCAAAATCAGAACTAGGAGGCTATGATAGAAATCCATGAAGGAATTTAAATCTAACCTAAATAGGTTTGAGAGAGATTTTGGCATTAAGAATTCTTTTTTCGGAGGAAGCAAATGCACAGATTAACTTCGTACCATTAAATAAACGAAATGCATAAGGATATTAGACTAAGAATGATGACATCAAGGTAATATTATGAGGACTGCCTCGAAAGATTTGGACTGCAAATCGATGGGGACTTAGCCTTCATAAAATCTCTGAGTATTAAAAGGAGAGACTATATTAGAGTGCCTCCTAAGAGGTTTAATTAGGCTCGGAGAAGTCAAAATTGGATTTCAGACAGTTTCATCCAGAAGGTGATGAGTGAAAGGAAAAGGTCAATTAAAGAGTCTCAATGTCAACATCATTCCTGGGTTTTCACGTCCACCTAGATAATAGTTGTTCATAGAAATATCGTTATTATTGTTTAATGCTTTCATGTGATAGAGATTTGAGATTGAGAGGAAGAGTGAAGTCACTCGATTGTTTTATTTTAATAGCTATCTCAATAAACATGTATTCTTCAAGAATATAACACACGATCTATCGTATTTATGGTCTTCGATTTGTTCACTGTTTACATTTTTGTTCTGATCGAATTTTAAAGTTTCTCATGACTTTTAATAGGAACGAATAATATTAGAACGTCGTTCTCAGCAGCACTGAACGAACAGAAAGTTTTACGTTTGGGCTGAATATAAAATTACAAAAGTAATCAGAATTGCTTATCCTTCATAAGTTCGTTAAAATGCATAAGAAGAAGATGAATGTAGTAGCTAGATGTACGGGAATTAATGCAGGTAATGGGAGATATGAAATTGTTTAACAATCAAAATAAATGTACAAATCGAAATTGTAACGTAGAAAAGTGAAAAAGAATGTTTATTTTCTTTGGGATATGATTTGGAGATAGCTGCACCCTTTTACTTATATGATTGAAATCGTCACAGCTAGACGATATTTATCGCAAGACCATAGCACAGAAGAAAAGAGAATTCGTAATTTTTCACGCTAATTTTAATTTAATTAGTTGGTTGATTAAATTTGTGTAGAAAAATTAGTCTATTTTCTTTGGTACTGGTATGATATTTACATGTAATGTTTGAATTAATTAACATTAGTGATAAGGAAGGCCCATTCAGTTGATTTCAATTAACATTTATCCCTACAGAAAATCCCTATCCCTATCCGCATGAAAAAGAGTAAAATAGGTAAATGGTAGAATGGAATTCATTGTGTAAGCAATCATATTTTACAAATACTAGAATAATTTTTAATAGTCGTTATTAAAAGGAACGGAGGTACACTGGCAACTAAAGAAATTTATGAGAGTGTTTTGGCAAAGGCGTCCCGCCGCATTCACAACGATCAGTTTACTTCGCGATTTCAATAAGCTAAACGCAACGCTCTCCGGTACAAGTTTTTGTAATAAAATAGTTCGCAATGCTATAATGGCAGTTCCTCTTTGAAGAAATACGCCGCTTCAGATGCATGCAGTTGCGCGTAAATGGAATATTTTGAGATTCATCGCGGGACAAGAAGTAAGTTGCCTCTTCTGCCTCACGACTCCCTGGTTTCCTCGCACCGTCAACGTAAACACAATCCATTCGAAGAAAATCCACAAGGGAGTGTGTTGTCCTCTCCACTTTTCTCGCCGGAAATCCACTTGGAGCGGAATGGAATTTTGCGTGAGTGTCGACATGGTGTGCAGAAAACGGCTGCCTTCGTCCAATCAACGACAAGCGCGCGCATAAATCACAGGTCGAGGAAGCGAACCAGTCCTAAAATATCTTTTGAGAGGAGACGTTGTAATTTCAAAGGCACGCCCTTCCCGGTAATCTTAACTTCGCCAGCCCCACAATGCATCCATAAATGCAAAATCTCGTCCTTTTCCTCCTCGGAATGGATAATGTATAAAGTAGCGTCCGGAGAGAGAACATTTTTTACGGTCAATTACCTGATGATTGATATCCATTTACGTCGTAGTTTACAAGGTAATTATTATTGAGTCTAGCATCTAAATCTACACTTTTTCCACTAATACATCTTTATTTTGAACAGTGTATCCTTTTCCTTACTGATGTTTTCTTCACGAATACGCCATCAACTAAGTAAACGGATTCGCACTTGATTCTGTTTGCACCGTCCTTGATAATTAAGTATTAAAGGAAATAAATAACTACTATTGGGTAATATAAAAATGAAAAAGAATACATGTATGAAATGCTAAAATAAAAATGTTTAAATATTGATTCCTACACATCGATTAGATTATAAATTTGGTGACGGTACACTTACAATAAACGGAGTTGAGAAATGGAAAGGTTTAGCAAATAAAGAAAAAAATTAAAGTTTAATATAAGATAACCGATAAAATATGTTAATTATATATAGACTCTTAAGCGACATTTTACTACGTGTTTCGTGTGATAGATACCAGGAGAGGAATAAAAACGGGTATCAGGCGGGATAGGGTATTAAACGGCAGCGTTTCAACGGGATTTATACGTAGTGAATCGTGAATACGTACGTAGCAGAAAGTAGAATAAGAAGGCTTACCATTCGCCCTGTTTTGACCGGAACATTTCCGGTTTTAACGTATCGTCCCGGTCAATTCGATTAGGAGGAAAATAATTAAAGATATGAAAATTTAAATGCAAAACATCACTCAAATGCAAATTCTCATAAAGTAGTTGAGTGACACACTTATTGGTCGAGTATTTCAAAATCACATAGAATTTACTCAAACTAAAATTAAAGCCAACGTTCCGATTTTGTTCCGACTTCATCTGCTCTGGAATTTGATATATGCCGATTTCTTACAATCATAATATGGTAAACCTAGTTATGAGTGATGAATTACGAGTAAATATAAATACTGATTTTGTAACCATTTACGATAATCCTCATAGAAAAATCAAAAATATCTCGCGCGTATCGATTAATAACCATTTACATAACATGTTACAATTAAACTTATGATTTGTGTAATAGTTAAATAAAAGTAGTTCCTGTAAAATTTAATTTCGACTTAACTCTACCTCAAATTCTCTTTACCCATTGCTCGGAATGGTTAAAACTCGAGATAAAAGAGGAGACAGAGAACCCCGTCACCTGAAGAGCCTTTGTCCCGTATTGATCGTCAATCTGAGTTGGCATTTTCCCTCTAAATTCAGAAATCCATTGTCCAAAGAATGAGTTTTGACATCCTCTTGAGTCCGCAGAGAGGAAATTGATTTTCTGCAGTAATATCTCGAATCTTTCATTTGGATTCCCTGAACAAATTTCCGTTCCATTCAATACTCAAAAATTTTACCCAAATGTAATTTAGCGAAAGAATCGATAGTTTCAAACTCCTTGCATGTAGTATATGTACTCATCCAGGGTAGGGAGATATTTTCAGAAAATAGAATTAGAATCGGTCGCATGAGATGGTCTCGATCAAAATGAAATGAGAGGTCGCAATCGATTATTCTGTTGTCCCGGTTCGATGAAAAAACTCGGATAAAGAATATCATATAAAATATGGAGATTTATTTAGCAAAAAACAATTTGAAAGCAAATTTTCATAAACGTGTCACACTGCACTCACTAAGAGTTTTTTTAATAACTAAAGGAATAAGTAAAACGTTGTAATACCCACAAGATGCGAATATTACAATCTCATCTTGCGGATATTACAAATTTTTACTTATTCTTTTAGAATGTCTTTCCGCGAAATCCGACCAGAGAAAATAGAATTTATTTTTAATAACTTATCAAATTAACTCAGACTAAATTTTAAGGCAAAGTCTTTGTTTCGTCCCGGTTTTGTCCGCTTCAGAAATATGATGAGTTCCGGTTTCTTACCATCAGAATATAGTAAACTTAAATATGATCAATTTCATTGGAGTATTCTTATACATTACTTATCTAAAATCTTATTGAATCTATGCGAGTTTTTCGTCTGTTTGTTCGAAAATTCCGACTTCTCATAAAATCAGACTTTAGAGCTTCTATTCGCTCAGAAAATAATAAGAATTTTCATTTCAGTTCCCAGACATCGGCTTTGCTAGCTATTAACTATCTTCTATTAAAAAGATCCCTTGAATTTCTTAAAGGAAACATAATGAAGTGCCTCCTATGAAGCCAAATAATGCAGAGGAGAGTTATTCCGCTCAAATTTCCCATTAAAAAGTTCTTTTTGACGGAAAGCATTTTTCATGTTAATTGAAAATTAATATGGGTTCGTAGCACGAAAGTTCAGAAGTCCCTGAGGTCTTTCAAGTTTTAATGTGCAAAACTAATTTCATATTGGGCTATTCTACATAACTTCCTTTCATAGCTTTTAGAATTGAGTTTCCAGGTCAGAAGATTATATTTTCCGCACTTCAATAGGAAGTAGGCCAATATAGGAGAGATTAAAGAAATTAAGACAAGATTCCTTTTTTAATAGGGCATGATTAGAACTAAAAATTCTCATCTAATATTTCAAGCAAGAAGAAGAATTCAAAAGAAGAAAATGAGGCGTTAAAGAAAGAAAGAAAATATTTATTGTTCTTGGACTATAACTGTCCACTAAGAACATACAAAAACTAAACAACAACAGCTCATATATACAAAGTGAGTACATATAAAATTAGAGAGAGGATACATTCTTAACAAAATTAATCTAAGGCAAGAAGATAGTGAATATATCTTTTCTTTAAAATAAACAAGGACCTAGAATTTATTATATCCTAAATTAAATTATGATTTACTTCGAGAAAATGGATAGAGTATGTGATGAACAAAATGATGGGAATCCGAAAGGAACATACTGAGCCCCAAAACATTGTCTTTCCATTATTTCCAACGCAGGCCCCATTATCTCGGGGCCATCTGCGATTCCCTCGAGTTTTAATCCATTTGAAGACGGAAAAACAGTCATCAATTCACGATATGGTTACTGTAGCCATAAAGATACGAGTTTTATAATCCCATTACGTTTTCTTTCTTCCTAAACGTCATATACTTGAGTGTAATATTCATGTTATCAACTGAAAAATCGGTCATCGGTGAATCTTGTCGGATTCTCGTACTTTTGTTGCAAGAATATCTTACAATGAATGATCATGCATACTCACTTCAAAAGAACTATCAATAACTATGAACTAACAGGAAACTATATTAAGCAGACAAAATGTAAGCTAAGAAACTGGGTAAGAAAAGAAAAATTTTACGTACGTTCAGAAAAGGAAAGAAGAAGACGAAGTACTCACCTGAAAAAGAGAAGAAAAAAATTAATGAGTAACGATAGATAATCTTCTAAAATAAACAATTTAAATATTTATGCATACTCAACATACTGGCGTTGAAATAGATAAAAGTATTTCCATAGTTACGAATCACATTTTATGCTATTTTCTGAGGCAGAAACATATACTTCAAATGTAACTGGAAAATTACTGAAAATTCATCGCATTCCTGTATCAAAGTTTTAGACCGAACGAACTTAGATTTTTGCCTCATCTTAATTCTGCTTCAGAATCGATTTCACAAGGAAAATGAGGAAACTGCAGTTAAAAAATTGGTATTATCATGTACGTCACTTATGATAAACTTTCAGTTTTATCATGTTTTAACCCCTGTGTTGGCGTTATAGATGATTCCTGTGCCTCCGGGGAGTCACGCCTACCTAAGGCACAGGTGACTCCCCTCTGGCAGGAATGACTTCCCTCAGGCAACCGTACATTGAGCATCTTCCATAAATTTATGCTCCATTTAAGGATGTGTTCCATAAAATATCTAAACGAAGCAAATCCTACCGCATGATAATGGTGAAGGATAATGATATAAACAATCTATTAACAAACGATCCGAGTAAAACATAGATTATCCACGTTGTAATGTTTTAGCCATTTGAACATTTACCATGCGCTTTGAGGCGTAATCTTCACAATACGAATTCATTTTAGTATTTTTTCTTAATTTCATATTGAATTATTTCATGTTGCATTGCATAATGTTCTCCCAATTGTAAGGATATTTTCTTGAGTTAACGTTTTCGTAAGTATTATTATTGAACTGAAAAATATCGATTTAAAGTTTGAAAACTTATATAAGGATGCGAATTTTTTTTCAATTGAAGCGAATCACTATGAGAGTAGGTTTAGGGGAGTCATCTCTACCAGGGAGTCATCAGTACCGTCCACACTGGAAATCATTAAAAACCAAATGCATACATTACATAATGATAAAATTAAAATATTAAAGATAATTATTATTAATAATAACATAAAATCCATGATAAAATAAGCAAACTTTTTACATTCAACGACGATGAATAGAAAATCATCTACAGCTATAATCATGCCCAGATTAGCCTTTTTACGAGAAGAAGAGAAGGAATTTAATAACTAACGAAACATTACTAACGAAGTAATGGAATTGCAGGGAAAGATACGCAAAAATATGTCAATGAAAAATCCATCTATATTCGAATTTATTTCTCTTTACATGATGTCGAGAGGATACCAGATCTTTGCACGGTGATTCACAAATAAATACATGAAATACAAGCTCGCTTTGAAGGCACACGTTCAGAGATTGCGTTAGTACTTCTTTCTCGAGTGCATGGAGTACGGATCTGTAAACAGAGTCGCTCCTGCGGTTATACTGCTTCGCTGTTTTCCTACTTCCGACTACTGCTCTTAAAAGCTCTTAAAACAACGATGCATTCGAATAGCAGACCCTCCAGTTTTCCCGTACTCTCGGAGGATCGCACATGAACAAGTGGTACAACTGTACAAGCTAATTGAATCACCCTTTATATCTGATCACTAGCCATAGTATACAGCAAAGCTCGGCATAATTTTTATCTTTGACCTGCGGCTAATAAAATGATACTATTCTCATATTAATGTTCCTACTTTATGACAACGATTTATGATAACGTATTTCAGTGAAGGAATAGTCCTTTCCCTGAAAGAGAAAAATCCAATCAAGAGTCGTTTCAAATCGAGCACGAGATACCTCATACTAGATTTTCCAAGTATTATTATTAATGCTATAATAAATTTTAACAGAAAATAGTTCCCCAAGCCTTTCACTCTTATTAAATTAAAACTAAAATAAACAAAGATGCACAAACATCAGGGACCCGGTAATAAATAAAAATACCACCCCCGATTCGGGTAAGAACTTTTAAAACTTGCGTGAAAAGAATTGAAATAGTACGAAAATTATAATGTGCTTTATATCAATAACAACTAATTAAGCCAAACTCCTATTCTTGGCCTACAAATTACTAAATAACCGCGGGACGAAATCATCGCTGGACCTTAACAAGGATCAAATTGCAGGTTGCGCAAAGATTCGCGCAAGGAAAATCCCTGTTAGCAGGGGCTCGAACCAAGGACCTTGGTGTTGAAAGACTACCTTGCTAATTACTCTGGCGCTGAGGTTACGACCGGATGGTGATGCGTCAACAGAGCGGGTCAACAAGAACCCTATTAATTACACACATTTCCCTTCACATCAATCAATCCATAGACACATTTTCGTAGGTTGTTCATCACAGCAAGCACACATCGACAATTACATAGTTAAAACTGCAATGCCAATACATCAACGAGAAATTCAACGTACTACAAACGGATTAATTAGGCCGAATGATGACGTGAGGAACAATACCATGGTCGGACGTACATCCTCCTTTTTGGTTGCGTATGTAAATAGTTATCCTTAGTGTGTTTAAGTTTTCTTGTTTTTAACTGTGAAGTAGAATAAACTTTAAGGTGAAATGAGAATGTTTTAAAATGGTGATATACAAATAAGAACGGCTTCACTGGGCAAAATTTGGGCATGCATAAGGGGTAATTGTGCAAGGAATTCTAGTTCAAGGAGTGCTAAGTTCTAAAGTAATAAGGTAATTTATTGCATCGGTTAAAAATATTAAATATTTTTGCTGTTTTCAATGGATTCTTCCAAAACTACGTCCGCAGTATTAGAGTCATTCATAATGGATAACAATATGATACTGCATTTGCCTAAATTACCTTATATTTCTAATAGAATTCCATTAAATTCTCCTAAAGCTCCTTTAAAGTCAAGGACTACGACTAGAGCTTTTTGTTCCCGCCAACCAAAGGATTACCAAAACAGTTCAAGACTGTGGCCGGCAAACTTTTCAGGTAAGTGGTTCCTATCTCTCGAAACTGTGCGTCCTTATGCATATTCATCGCAAAAGAAAAACTTCGTGAGTTAGCGATCACAAAAACTTCACGAAAATCCACCGCAGACCTTATGTGTGGGATTCTTCTACCGTGCCACAAAATCAACTCAGTAACTTCTGGTCAAGCACTTACCTAGGAATCTATTCATTTGGAGACGCTAGTCCACTTTTTGCCTCTGTCTAGCCTTCCATTCCACCGGAAATCTTCCCTAGCACTCGCCACTTTTTACCTTCACCCGATTTCTTTTTTGTTCCTTTCACCGCTCCATCCACCTTTCTCTCTTTCAAAATTAAAAGTACGAATAGACGTCATCGTGAAATCCAATGCGGATGAAACTGCACAGAAAGGGACATATGGATCAATAGGATTGCATTATTTCTTCACAGAATGCGCTCAACCCTCCACATGTTCCTAATTAGAACTCGGTAATTTTTAATTTGAAAAAAAAAAAACAAGTTTCATCAGATATCGTCAGAATTGATTATTTATAATCGGTACCTTCTCGAAAGGTTAACAGCACGCAAATTTATTACAAGTAATATAGTGTACTTGTGTAAATAGTCGTATACTCCTCGCAAACAAGTTTCTTAGCGAACTTTGAGAGATAAACAGAGAGTATGTTGAAATTCTCCGTTTCGATAAATTCATATCACCAATAAGATTTAGAAACTTTATCCACAGCAACTGCAAGGAATTTCTGATCGATTGAGATGACATGAAGAGGTCGAAACAGTTGTCGTCTTAGCGGTCCCGGGTTCGATTCCCGGTGGGGGCCCTCGTGCGAAATGACCTAAGCTGTCGAAGCACTTTTAACAATACTACTACTACTAGTTGTCGTCTTACTCAAGAATTTGTGGATGTGGTGAAAGCTATGTTTCTGAGTTCACTTCCTGTCTGGATATATCGCTTTAGAAAAGAAGTTGTTTAATATTTAAGTCAAATATTTCCAAAGTTTCTCTCCAAAAAACCTTAGCTCTATAAATATTTCTTATTTTTTAAATACTCTACAACGTTACTCTATTTTCATGGTTAAATTCTATAATCATAACAACTAGATGCATGCCTGTAAGTGACAACTTTCTAACAACAACTGAAAAGTATTTCAAAATAAATATATACTGGTCGTAACTAACCTTTTTATTTTCTGATAAGATATTTAATAACTACCACTTAGAAAATTTTTGCCTAACTGATCCTTAAAATTTAAAAAAATACAAAATACTTAAAATTTTAAAATACCAAACTCATCAGAATTACCCAATTTATCAATAAAGCAGGCCCTGCTTTTTTCATTTTCTAAGAGACCATAGTGATGAGTAAGTTTACAATCAGCATTTCTCTGTTACCTGAAACAACTCCTAATTTCAGACTTGCTTTTTCATTAATAACACAAAAATACATTAGGCAGTCAAAGAGAATATTTGTAAATCGCAAACTAAATTTAGCTGCATATTTAAGTGTTTGTTCATTTTGAACACGATAAACAATCATTTCATAAGTGGAAAAGGAAATTTCCAGCAGACGAACGTTTCTTCATCGTGTATTCTACCGCCTGCTTTCCCCTCACAAACCGTTCCGTCTCCGGCATTCCTCTCACCCTGCGGCAAGGTCAGTCATGCCCTATACCACTGACCGCAGAGCAACTGCATTCGCATCCTCCTTTCCTCTTCTGACCTTCGCTTTCTGTCGACGCCCTTTCCCTCCTACAGAATCCCAAAATCCCTCTCCTTTCATTTTTTACTGATTCTTCTTCATCGAATTAAGAGTCACCATCAACTGAGAGTGACGTACGTTTCGACAACCGAGTAGTAATGACACATTGATTACTCATGAAAACTATAGAGATTACCGATTTCATTACGATAATTAACTGAAAAAGTCTTCTACTCATTCTCCAAACAGGCTTTACAGTCTCAGGGTAAAAATTCACAGAAATAAATCCATGGTACAAGGGGTATGACTAGCGATCATAATGAGAAGAAGAGAACTGTAGACAACGACTACCACGCCTAAGAGGAAGTCATATTGGTTATACTAGACGAGAACTACTTTATTCACGATGCTAAGTCATTATGGCTACTGCTGGGATTCAAACCCGGGACCTGTTTCACTAAACGCGACCCTTCATCCTCAATAAATCTCATGGTTTCATGGTTAAATTCTATATTTTTCTTTTCTCTCGATATTCGATATTTACCAGTTTCTCATAGTGTATTCTTGCAGTTACCACTTTTTTATGTTATTTTATTTTTGTAATTTCGTTTGAATGTTTTATCTGATGTTTCTGTTTTATCAATTATTTCCTCATGGTTTATTATTGCAGTTTTTCCTGTTTATGATTTTATTTTATTATTAATTTGTAATTTTGTTATATTACTATTGATTTTGTAATTTCCTTCTTATACACAGCTTTCTTAAACATCTTTTAGCTTGAACTGTCAGTAGGTTTGCGCAGGTTTATCACACCCCCCTTCTCTGAGGGTGTTTTCCTGCTGTGGACATTTTTTCCTAAGATATCACCTTAGGTTTTATTTTTCATCCACTCCTTCTAAAGTTTTCCTCTCTATTTCTTTTCACCTACACACAAGTCTTTATGTACATAAAATCATTGACTCAAGGTTAGATGGAAGAAGAGACTTTTCAGTCTCAATATCGCCTTTAATAAAGACCTTAATAATAATAATAAAATCCATCAATAATTATACATTAAATAATAAAATAATTGATCGATGAAATAAGTTCTTGGCAAGAAAAGCTCGCTTGACGCGCTTAACAATATTAATAAATATGCCTGAAATGTTTTCAATAACCAAATTGGAGTTAATAGAGAGGATTCGAACTTTAATGTAATTTTTTACGCAAAGTTAACTAGGGTTGCGGCAAAAGTTTTTGAAAGTAAATTTGAAAACAGTTAATAGGTAGTAATTTTATGAAAAAAATATATTTTTATATAAATTTTACCGCATTAGTTACATCAATTTTCCCTATTAACTCTTGGAGTACACACAGCCTCGATCCTTCCTTCCTAATAAATTATTTATTTATTTAAGAATTACCCGTCGCGATTAGGTCGTGGGACCCGGTGGCGACGGTCCCATGCAATAAATTCTGAGAGATTTAGGGAATGAAACTCGATCGCAAACCTAAGATGCTTTAAAAAAAATTCGTGATGAAAATGATCACGGAGACGGACGGACTGAAGCATCGAATAATGACGGCAAAAATTATAGCTGAAACATTTACCCACAGACAAACTCTGAATTTTACTTAGAGCGTTAGCTTTCTGATTCTTAATTATGCTATTGTACTAAACCATTATAATACTTTACACATTCAAGCAAGAGTTCCACTTATATCATTAATTATCGGCGTAAGTTTCACACAAGTTAAATACGGAGAGCAGGATGAGGCTCACTGACAAGTTTCCAATCCTGTTCTATGGATAAAGAAGTTCTATTTCCTTCACTTCTGAGAAATTTCAGGACTATAATTTATTGATTCTATTAAAGAATCACCAGGAACATCCTACCTTCTGCTAATACCCTTCTTACTATCCTGCCATATCTTGTCTCTCTTACTGTGATTATTAACTAATATATGATTAACTTTCATTGCAGTACTTTTGTCTTTTTTTATGCTACTTACGATCCATACTCGGTGATCTCATGTCTGTGGCTATTTTATCAATATTTGTATTGTAACAATATCAGTTTTATATAATAGTATATTTTTAATGTTCTTATTACTCCTATTTGGATTTTCAATGCTCAATATCATCTGGTGTGGAAACTTTGCCACGCCATTGTACGCTTTTTTACTTTTATTCTTAATGTTTACTTTTTAGGTTACAGAAAATAATTTTCTTTGAATTTATAATTTAAATTCATCTATCACTGCAGGTGTCATCTTTTACACCTCCCATCTTACGGGTGCTTTCTGCAGTGAACATTTTTTCCAAGTGTAAGACTTGGGATTTTTTAAATCCACTCTGTAGTTTCTTCCTTTTCTATTTTTTATTGGTGCTATTTCTTTTTATCTTTACCCACTCTTTAAATGACAAAAGGGTTAGGTGTAAGAGGAGACTTTTTAGTCTCAATCTCGCCCTGAATAAAGATATTCTATTCTATAATGTCGCCCCTCTTTCCTGCTACCTAATGCCCTGAAAATTCCTCCTTTGATATCTTCTTCCCAAAAATCTTCCATGTATCGCGTCACTACGCTTGAGAAAACCGGTAATATCGAATGCACGGATAAAAGCAGTTCTTCGAATCGCTGAAAAACACAGCCAAGGTCGTGAAGTTTCTCACTGATTATTATGGCTTGACGGGAATAATACTTCTGCTTTCTCAACTAAGAGCCTTATAAACACGGAAACTAGAGAGGCATGATCCATCACCTCGCGACACAAGAACCAAGTGATGAGAAAAATTTAAACGACCTGTTCGACGTAATTCCAACTCATATTTTCCTCTTTTCTTACAATATTTTTCGGAATAAAATGTGAGTTGTTATGAGAATTGGCGATAAAAGTCAGAGGGATACAATTATACGAGAGAAAATAAAAAAAACGTCAACAGATTTGAAATGCCAAGGCTGCAGAATATTATAGCTGAGCAATCAAAAGGTAACCATAACCGTATTTTTAAATATAGGTCAGGAAATTATGGTAATCAGTCATTTAGATTCGTTACGTACCCGCAAAAACTGAGAGGTTGAGGGTGAAAGTTATGTGCATGAATACAGCGATCATATATTGAAGTGAAGGACTTTTAAAACACACACGTTTTCATACTCTGGATAATTTAAAGTCGTGAGTCTTTTAAATTCGTCATGGATTTCCACGCAGATGAGTCCTATTCGATTGATTTTAATTTTATCAAATTCGATATTTTGAAAAATTTTATCCAACTTATAGTGCAAAGAATGAAGTAGGTCACAAATTTCGAAAACGACACCTATCATCCATACTTTTCTCTTAAATAAACTTCTCTACTACGCCTATAAGAGATTATTCTGAAATTTGTGCATATTACATAATAAACTTTACTTCGTTTCCTCAAATATTTCCCCATGACTCAATAACCATCAATTGAAAACTGTGGAAAAGTACATTCCTTCATCAACAATATTTCACCAACGATCAGTATATTTCGTTTGCACCTTTGGGCAACAAGGAGTAATGGTGCTGCCATTGTAGCTTACTATGTACTAAGAAAGGTAATAATAATTTAACTGAGAAAGTGGTTGCATATTTCACGATACTTTACTAGAATGACTTTCGATTTAATTGAGTAAAATTTTTACATCAGGTGCACCTGAATGATGTACATATTTCATCATGATGCTTCTCTGCAATAATATGTCATATATACGTACAAGGAAACACCCCGTTATGCACGACGTAACTTCATTTAACTTTAGATTGCAACTCTGACAAAACCCCAACCTAAAATGGACAGGTACATGTGAGAGAGACACAGTAAAACTCTTAAATGCATAAATTTTACGGTTAGGAGTTTTATTGTGTCTTTCTTGGGGTTAAAATCGCATTGATACAACCGTAAATGTTGATCTTTTGATTGATTTAACTCACTTAAAGAATATGCTATTACATA
Source organism: Ladona fulva (assembly GCA_000376725.2). Lineage (NCBI taxonomy): Eukaryota > Metazoa > Arthropoda > Insecta > Odonata > Libellulidae > Ladona > Ladona fulva. The sequence goes on along the minus strand of KZ308475.1, from coordinate 915,627 downwards.
TATCTGGTCCTCCTAGGACAGAAGGTATCAATAGTAAGTATAGAATATTTAATATAAATTTGTGACTGATAGATGGTTTGACCGATATTGGATGAGCATAATTTGTGTATATGGATATGTATATTGAATGTCATATTATATGCACAGTGAACACTCTAATGATGAGGAAAGGATACATGAATAATTAGAAAACATGGATAATTTTAATTTTCACCTTAAGATCATTAAATGTTAACAATTTAGGTAGATAAACAATTTATTATTATATGCGCACATATTCCGTTTATTTCGATTGTTTCATTGACTACTTAATGTTTTCTTCACTCGACCGCGGATCTTTTCAGTAGTAATATGTTACTGTAGTCCTAATTCCGCTGATCCATAGAGAAGGTCGTACACAAACCTGTTTGTATTGGAACACGAAGGTATTTGAGTGTTTTTCGTCTGAAATATTTCGAGAGGACCGCGGAAAATACCGACGAAGAGTAAAACCGTTCACGAATAATCCTCAAAACGGATAATCCCGCCACGGATAATCCCGCCACGAATAATCGGAAATTCACCATATTTTCTAGAGAGAATAATTTGATAATTTAACAGATTTCTAATAGCTATGTAAGTAAAGGCGTGGGTAGACTCTGTAAACTATTTACCCTTTTCCTTTGAGAAGGGCAAATGAGCTTCGTCTCGATGAGTTACACAAAGAAAATTTGTTATCATCACCTACATTAGTTACGAGATTCATCAATCTTTTCGTCTACTATAATCACCAAATTAATATCGTCATCAGGAAGGCTGAATACTGAGATAAGAACATTTTCCTTCGTCTCCGAACGTTTTAACAGTATAAAGGAAGGAATCCCGTGTCAAGGATATAAAACACGTCCATTGAGGCTTTTTGATAAAAGAGAAAGAATGTTTTCGAAGATAAATTATGGGAAAGAGAAGGGAGATTTGATTATTCAGGGTCAGGAAAATGGAAAATAATTTTACTAAGAAGCAGAGGACTTGCGAGGAAAAGGACGATTAAGAAATAAATATGTTCACAAAAACTTTCCCTAGAAATATGACGTTTAGTGATGGACGATTTAATACGATTTATTACAAAATGTCGTGCACCTAGATTTAGGGCTTGGGATTTATAGCGGCTAAAAGTACACTGAAATCGTATCAATGTAATGAAAAGAAAAGCAATAATATTATATAAACATTCCGTTTATTAATGGAATTATTGAGCTCAAAATTATTTACAGAAAAAGAATTGACGAAAGAGCATGAGCAAATTCAGATGAATCTTTGAGTCTTAAACCATGAATCCCTAAAACATATTACCCCTACGCTTTTTTCCTCGATAAGCATCTCAATTAATTGTCATAACAGAAATTAAATTTGAAAATCCAACCAATCTATTACCATCTTTTTGTTCAGAAAGAGATCCGTTCGGAGAAAATTTTATTTAAGCTATCGCAACGGCCAAAGTAGAGTTTACTGCAAAGCGACTGTGGTTACGAAACTGGAATATTTTCCTTACACGAAAATGAACTAGCTCAATCTTTGCTTGAGGAAACAAGCATTTTGATGAGAGAGAATAAAAACAACTTTTGCACGTTACCACAGAATTTTAATCTCCCTAGACCTAGGTTTCAACTCATGGCATCATCATAGGGTACATGAAAATGAATAAAAAGATACGTATATATTTTAGATGATGACACTAAGCGTTGATAATTAGGCCATGGAAAATTAAAATTCTGTGGTAACGTGTGAAAGTTCTTTTAATTTCTCCTTCATCATGAAGAGCTACATCAAACTTGAGACCGAAACAGTCTATTTTATTAAACAAGCATTTGCATTATCCCAAAATTTCGCAATCGAAATATTTGCAGAATAGTTTTCCCTAGCTTGATGTGTTCAGAACTTTTTTCTTCTTCCAATATCCATGAATTTCTTCAGTATAAAACGTAGCTTTTGTGCCTTCATTCTCTAGTGTATCTTAATCTGTTTTTAAGTAAGCTGACACAGCATCTCTCAAAAACTATCCAAAGACAAATTCCGAAATCCATTTGTTAAAAATTGCTTTCAGCTCACACTAATCTATACCTTTAAAACTCATATATATTTGTTTATTATAAATAGAGAATAATTTTTTCTCTATAAGTAAATGATCTAAACTGTTATCACTATCAGCAAAGAAAATACGTCTCGAATGTAAAAAAGCTTCAATTTTTCAAATCAATTTTTTTTCCCCCTAAAGGTCTCGTCCGTAATATCAAACGACATCCATCAAGGTTATTACGGCCTTTCGCCTTGCCTTGTTTACAACTTACAAACGCTGAGACCTTGATCTTTTTTTCCCATGTCAGCAATTGATACTCGTATCTTAAATTTGTAATTACTACGAGTATAATTATTACTCGTAGTATCTTTAATGACTCCTACATTTTTTTGCAAAATAACCAAGAGGGGGAGGCGATCACTCCGCTATAAATCCGCCCCTCACATAGAGCTGATAGTCCTACGTTCATTTTGGGAAGATCCTTCATCAATTTTTGAGAGAAACACAAGTTCATGTACGTTCAAAATTCAATTTTTACTTATGTACCATTTTTTCTAACGGGTACATATACAAACAATTGATGTAGCCGTTGCCGTAGATCCATAAAGATAATGAGATAGAATAACAGCCGAAGTTCCACGAGAAATTGTTGAGGGAAAGAGTAATTCTCCCTCAACACCGTTTCAGTGATAATTAGAGTTAATTGTTCTTCAAATAGAGAGAAGTAAAAAGAAATAAAATATTAAAATAAGAGAAAGGATAAGGATGATTAAATATACTTTGTACAATTTGAGATGTGCACCTTAAAACCCAAGGATAAACAGATGTAAAAGATAAAGACATTTTTGGAACCCAAATCCAGGTCTCCCACTTTCCGGGCAAGTATTCTCAGAATTATTATTATTCATAATACCCGCCCGGAAAGTGGGAGACCTAGGTCTAGTCCTGGTCATGTCGCTATTTTCCATATCTGTTTACCCTTGGGAAAATATAAAAATTCTAATCTTTAAGTACTGTTTTCATATTAAATGAAATCTGGCAATCTCTCAGCCTGCGCTTTTAATACAGCGTCTCAGCGATGATTCATGATGTTGAAAATCAGAAAGTATCGGAATCATTGTGCAATGAAAGACAATTTGTAACCTATCGAAATATGCATCTGCAATAAGGAAACAACAGGAAACGCTTAAGAACGTATAACTGAATGTCAGAAAAATCTCTCAGCGTGCTTTCAAGGGAAGTGGCCAAGAGCATGGTGAGATAAAACACAATCACACGACAAGGAAATGGGTATCAAAGAGGCAGCGGTATATCTTAGGGTTATATATAAGAAGAGACTAACTAATAAAGTCTCTTTTACATATAACCCTTCGTCATACGAAGTTTAAAAGAGATAGCTTATAAGAAGGGCATAGAAGAAAACTACTTTGTGGATTTAAAACCTAAGTTAGAACTTAGGAAATAATACAATGCATCAGAAAAACACTCGCAAGAAGAGGAATGTGACAAACATGCGAAACATACTGATAGGTAACTAATATTTAAGGAAAAGACAGTTTAAATTACATCTGAAAGGTAAACAAAATATACATTAATTTATAATCCGTTATCGTAAGAATAGCCTTAATTCGAATCAAAACCATTCGAAATTATAGATATTTAAACTGCGAGTGAAGAATAATACTTCTTAATGGAAAAATTAGGATAAAATGGACTAATTAAGTTGCAAATTAGAGGAAACTGATTATTGGAAATTACCCAAGCACGGAAAATATTTCCCCGAGCAATGCCGACTATTTCTGCAATTATACACATGTTCCTTCAGAGTTTATAATAAATTCAAAACCTAGTAGCCCTCTGGAAGAGTAGCTGAGGTAAACAATCCCATATGAGAAAGTAGCAGTGAACGCAGCCCAGTTTAATCGGTCAGATATCAGTGGAAGGTCTCAAGGCTATCCAGTTTCGCAAGGCTGCAGAAACACCCGGGTAAGAAAACAAGTTCGCCGGAAGGCTTGCTGCGGGTTTAACAATCTTTGGTATTCATTGGCTTAATTTTCGACGCCTACTTGGACGATAAACATTAAAGGCATTCCTTTCTTTCGTTTGTAATTCAAAATTGCGAGATAATTCGTGAATTTCATCGCATCATTATTCCTTTTTCGTTTTAACTGCGTATTTTTGCGATTTAAACTGTCGTTCGACGCATCGTAAATTTTACGCCGAAAGATATAGAGCTTCGATAAAATCAGCCCTCTTAAGAACCCAATAAAATAATAAACTTTTGTGACCCCCTCAATCAGTTTCGATCTTTTTCTAGGATCGACTGGGTATACAAATTTAACTGCTCTCGAGAATACTTTCTTGGCAATAGGACATCTACATACATAAGTGTTCTACCTTTCGGTAGGTCCATGTGCCCTAATATTCCCTATTCATAGCCCTTTCCTTCGCTACCTAGTAATTCACCCCACCCTTTATGTCATCTAACATTTTTTGCCTTTGCCTTCCCCTCTGTCTTTTCCCTTGCATTCTACCCTCTATTACATTCTTCAGCAATCCCTCTCCTCTCAATATCTGACCCACCCATTTCTTTTGTCGGCGTTTAATTACTTCAATTAAAACCCTTTCCTCCCCAACCATTTCTAGCACCTCTATGTTTGTTTTTCTATCCACTCAGCTCACCTTTTCCATTCTACGCCACACCCACATCTCAAATGCCTCCAATCTTTTGATGAATAGGACATCTATGAAAATGTAAATCACATGAAAAAGTACTATCACACCCCTCTCATGCCTAACGAATGTGATGTGTACGGAAAAATTGAGATTTAATGCATTGTTCGATTGTTAAAGATATTCAATTAAAAATAGATTGTTGATAAAGCCCAAAAATTGCTGCTTGTTCATGCATTAAGGTATGATATTTCATTAAAATTGCTGAAACAAAAATCCAGGACGAGGACAATTTACCTGATTTGCAAACTTTTTAATTAAAACCTTTCATTTTTTACCAAATTTTCCGAATGTTAATACCCTCCGTTAATAATATCACGTGAACGCGGGCCATTATGCGTGACGAATCGATGAAAAGATTGATTTGTGTATTTATTACGTGTATGTATGATATTGTGTATTAACCATAAAAGTATGAAATTCGTTCAACCAATGCTTAACTATCCCTAAAAATCATTCAGTTTTCAATTAATTCAAAGCGAATAGTGTACACTTGATTGAATCAAAGCCAATTAGGTCATTCTGTTTACAGTTTTTAACCCGAAATAACGTCGATTAACAGGGGAATTCTCTGCCTGATTTTACCTGCATATTCTCACGAAACAGGATTTTGATCTAAAAACTTAACACTCAACCAACTTGAATATACACAGATTCAAAATGAAGGTGCGAAGTTTAACTATGAGAGCAGCTGCTTGATTTAATTAGCGAATACATCTAATTTCTGAATTTGCAATAATTAATTAATAACAGGGATATTAAATTCGATTTAAAGCGAATTTTCATTACAAACTTTCTGAACTATTTAAATAGCAACAGGGAAGTATAGCAGCACATTATATCTTCATAAAGTTAAAAATTAATATTAAATCGACTTCACAACATACCTGTACGGGTAGTTGATCCTTCAACCTCAATAATAGTAATCAATATTAATGATAAAACACATGTAGTTTAATATAATCAATGGATAGCACTGAGGTGGAAGCCTAACCGCACATTACGTCTATAGCTTATGAATGTCAGGTGCCTTATTGGTGCGTCCAAGATAATTTACGCCAGAAATTTAAGTAAGAAAATTATTTTAGAAGAAAATTTAACAGCTAACTAAAATGGTATTAACTAACAATGATAAATCTTGGTTGAACAAAGGATTAAATAATGTCTTTGTCTTTCTTTTACCAAAATGAGTAGTTGGTAGTTATTGATAAAAGTGCTTCGACAGCTAAGATCACTTCGTACACGAGTGAAATCGAATGCGGACCCACATCGGTAGATATATATATAATAGATGTCACAATAAAAAGCGACCTTCGTAATATAATGACGGCTGATGGTATACCAACCAAATATGTTGAAATGAAACCTTTTAACGGTCAAATCATACCACAAATTTTGAAAGTAAATCTCCATTTACTGAATAAATCTGATATGACCAAGCTCAACTTTGTGGAAGGGAGCCATACTAAATAAGGTACGAACATTTTCGTTTCGTCGATTCATCGACGAAACTAGTCGCCTCTGTGAAATAAAATATATCTGTGGAAGTTACTAAGTGTTCGTACCTTATTTAGTAGTACTCCATTTACTGGTTGGCGATCCGACGACCAAAATTATGATGAAGACCACTGAAATGCAACGATAGCAGTGATGCGATTCCTTCCACAAATGCTGTTCACTTCGTCGCATTACTAAGCAAAGTTGAGGAACTTCGCGCATATAGTTATTCGTCCTTGGTCTTCGAAAGCCATTCACCTACCCCAAGAGATACCAGAGGCGCATAAAGAGAAGGAAAACACTTTGAACTCCCGTGAGTCACTTGTCATTTCCTGGATGGCGGTAGCGGTGGCTCCGTGCGGTGAAACGAGTCACGCCTTTAAGATAGCGCAGGAAGAGAAAGATGGTGAAATGCATTAACTGCTTTCAAAATAGGCCTGCATTGTGATAATCAGCGAAAAGCAAGCCTCATCCTTCGGGTGAGGATGGCTGTTAGATTTGGGAATACCTACCGCCACTTTAATTTTCAATTACTGAGATACGTTTTCTCTGTCATATCCAATATCCATACCTCTGTCATATCCGGTTGATATTAAAGTAGCGCTCATACACAGTATGGATTCAGATGGACTCGAGCTGTCGAAATTAATAACAATTCACTAATTAAATAGGATCTTGCGCAAAGTCACCCTTACCCGTTTTCCTTAAATAGGATAGATTTTTTCTGTACATAACCATAATAATCATCATAAAATTTTCCAACATTCCAATTTTCAATTATAATTTCATATTGCAAAATTTATCGAAAATACCTGAGTTTGTGATGAGTATATTCTACAAAAAATTAATTAGAATCGTACAAATAAAAGACTAAAAAAGTTTTAGAAACGAGACGTAAAAAGAAAGTAAAGGATATGAAAGCTGAAGCAAAATGAATACGAAAATGAAAATGCAGAAGAGTAAAGTTCGTGCGGTCGGAGTTTCATGGTTAAGAGATCGATGCTTTCATTTACAGCAAAGATTAGTTGTAGTGGCGAATACCCATCGCTTTTTGTTAGAAACCGACGCGTCGGTAGCTCTCTCTCTCTCTCTGTCGCAAACTGTGGTATGTACATGATAAATATTAATCAAAAACAGTTACTTCCGATTTGACTCATCAGTCATAGTTCTATATAACTCTACAATAACTCCAGAAAGTTTGAAACCATCATAAGTAATAAAAATAATAATAATAAAAGGGAATGATAAATGAAACTCAGCGATGTTTCCACACGAAAATTATTACTCATTTTTACCCGCCCAAAAAGTTATGCAGAAATATAAAACCGCAATTTCTAAAACCACGATGCGGCTTATGTAAATATTCTGTATCAGCACTATCTTTACCTCAAAAATGTTCATTTCCCCGATGCGTGTTATCGCCATGATAAACGATTTATTTCGTAATCTTCGTAAGTATAATATTCCAGAAATGGAAATCCGTTCAGACATTATAAATACTTTTGTAAAAGTTTAAGTGAAGAGGATATTACCTAAATACTTAAGTTCATGACTTGTCTTTCTTATTTGGAATGTTTCTTAGAAGATAATAAAATCTACACTCTCAACAAGTGTTCTAAGACATTGATCTTATGCTGCCTCCTGAAAGTTATCTGCAATCAACTCATGAGTTAGGTTGGGATCTGGGTTGGTTTGTAAAATTTAAATTTAGGTAAACAGAGAAAAGCAAAGAGCATAAAAGTCAGTTCTCTAATTCTTCGCTTCAAGATAGCGGGATATTATGCATAAAATGAGATGAAAAAGTCGCAACAGACTGGAAGAGAAATATTAAATATTACCTGAATTTACTGGCAATTGTTACTGATTTTAGGTCATATCTTTATTAGTTATTCATTGCAGAAGGGCTACAGATAAACCAGCTGTGTGTAAACAACGATTACGTGTCTTTGGGAATACAAAAATAGTGAAATAAGCCTCGATGAAATCGCACATCGCGGAAGTCAATAAAAACCATCGCTTTCAACCGCGTAGTTATTTTAGACAGCAAACATAAACTCATAGACGGAAATACATAAACTTGAGACCGCTTCGGTTGTTTTCAATTTCCATTCCGGAATACGTTTACGTAAAGAAAGATGAATCATAAAAGTAGTTTTATCATTCACAGCGGACACTGAATAAAAAAATTCTATCACACCTTTCGCGAGGGATGTATGGATGTACCGATCAAAATATGTACACAATCAAAAATAAGCCGTTTCGTTTGTAGTGCCACCGATTTCTTTCCCAGTGAACGCCGTCGACGTTGTTTACTTCTCGTTTTATGGATTTATGGCGGAGGAAGCGACGACCTTCCCTACGCTCCTCTCATTTGCTTAACGGAAAGTTTTTCTTATTTTTTCGCGGAAGTGGATATCGCTACGCTTGCACATAGCTACTCTTAGGAATATTCCCGTTAACGTTTGACGTCGCCAGACTTGGAAAATTTTTCCGATTGTTTGCATTTTCTCTTCGCGGTTTTAGCAGTGTCAAATGAGACTTAAATTGTCAAAATTAGGTTTGCTGAGTTTCATTCTTTCGACGCAATTCTTTCTGCTGCATCTGCGTTCGTGAGTAAAGTTATCGTTGACTCATACCATGACTTACTGTAGTTCGTGATTTATGACAATACAGGAGGTGGGGATTCAGCGGCCTTCAAGGGCATTCAGGATGGTCTTTCCATCACTGCATGAAACAAACGCCCTCATTTAAATAATTTTATTTCCCAATCTCGATGATGACTGTCAGCGAAAAGAAAATGTACAATATAGTCTTAAAACTATTTGTTAAATAAACGAATAAAACTATATTAGTACATTCAATATCGATGTTAACTATTTGAATGTAGACAATAAGTAACTCAAGTTCGACCTAACGGTTTTAAATGCGGTCTTTCTTTTGTGGCTGAATGTACATACATCTGGCCTTCCGATGGAAAAAGCCACCCCCCTAATCTATGAGTTAAATATCTTGAGAGAGTAAGTTTATAATGTTATGAATCAATCCTTTAGCTCAATTATTTTATACCGTTTAAGATGAACAACACAAGAATTAAGAAAATTCACAAGAGACTCAAATCCAAGAATCTGTGCGTGTGCAATAATTCGAATAGTAGTCTTACTGCGTTATTTGGGTTCGAGTCCCAGTGACGTTTAACCTTTTCACTCTATTTCATATCTTGCGATGCTAGTCTTCAAAATCTTCCGTTTCAAGTTCTTCTTAATTTCTTTTTCTCAATATAACGAACTGCTTGTAGTAAAATGTAAAAAAAACTAACGGTAGTGTTAATATCAACAATATCCATCGATTAAAAGCGAAAATTAATGATGAAGAATACGTTATAACTAAACATTGCAGTGAAAGTATTCAACTAGATATATTTTAATTGAGGTGGAATACTATTTAAGCAGAAAAAACCTTGATAGGTTTAAAATAACAATACGGAGAAATATCCAAAACGGGAAAGAGACCGATAGAACAGCCTCATGAGGAGAGAGATAGGATGCTGATTAAGAGAAATAAACAAATATTGTGGAAGAAGAATCTTCCGAAATATACATTCTTCAGATTTCAATTTCAGAAAAAAGAAAAATCAAGAATAAACAAATATCTGAATGGTTCGGAAACATTTCAAAAGAGATATCGCATTGAATAAAAATTAATAAGAAAGCTAGAATACGGTAAACTGATATTAAATAACGGAGATCTACATCTATATAAATACCCTGCAAGCCTCCTTTCGGGATGTGGCAGGGGGTGTAAACACTAAGAGTTGGAATTACCTCTTTAATTTATTGTTATCGCGTATCGTTCGCGGAAAGAATGAGTCCCTTGAACGACTTGTCCTCGCATATATGTCTTAATCTTAGAAATAGAACAATAAAATCAACTGTACAATCGCATCGAAATAGGCAACTCATTAAAATCGTTCTCTGAAAACTCAGATGAGAGATCACTGATTATATGATCGAAATCTACTTTTCACATTACTAAGAAAAACGTAATGTATGACGTACACTTGATAGATAGGCCAACAATATATGAGCGAAAAATGTCACCTTTAAAATTTGTTCTTATTGATGCTGTGTAATGATTACGAATGCCTCATACAAATAATGACTGCCGTGTTATTTTAAGGGAACTTAACTTGTGCAATTAGCTGACATTAATAAAAAAACAGAAAACATGGCTTTCAGAATCACCAGGCAGTTGAGTGGTGTAATTAATTCCACAATTATCAACACTTCTGTCATGTATGTTGTCAAAATCTAAATACAATATTTTCTTCAAATTGAAAGCCCACCGCAATCTTTCATTATTAAGCATTTTTACTTCTAAAGGTATATAAATCGTCCATGTTACTAACAGCGCTAAGTAACTGCATGTATTAATATCTGATACACTTTGGCAGCAACTACAAAAGCTCTTTCTTTTCGAAGAACAGCTGTCCCTCATGTTTTTGCGCACGTTAGTACCAAAGAGCACATATGGGTGCCTGGTAATCCTCCGTTTCTTCTTAGATGCTGATGCTCACTCTTTAATGGACGATTTTCATTGCTTCCTGTTTCCCTTTTCCGTCTGTGAACTTATTGGTCAACGCCAGTCCGCAACGGAAGTCAAACTATCAAACTTTGAAACACGAAGCGTAACGCACGAGATGCCCTCATATTTCGCCTTGGGAACAGCAAGATTAAATGGCGAAATTTCCGGTTGGGTGATTATACGATAGATATATACAAATGCCGGAGAATAGAGGGCACAATGCTAGTAATATCGCAAATTTCAAGAGAAGGAAACTTAAAGGTAGAAATGGATCTAACTTAAGAGATATCCCATGCCATGGAAACTATTAAAAGTTCGCACGAAATATTCTGATGTAAATATTTTGATCTAATCTGAACATTATTCATCACGTCGAAAACTTTCTAATTATACGCATGTATCAGTGTCATCAGAATCGTGATGAAATTCAATAATGAAATGTTTTGGAATTTAATTTGAAAATATATTAATTTCAGAACTTTCTCAAGTCCCACATACGAGTAAAAGTATGTATGTACTCACTCTAACTTACTATCGTTTTATTTTAGCACTGTTTTCATTTGCTAATTCTGATAACTTGCAAAGAATTATACGAGAAAGAGAATAAAGATCACATGTGGAAATTCTATAACAAACAGAAAATTGTAACTTTTACAGAATTAGGGCAATGTTAAAAATGTCTCGATGGATAAAATTTAATCATCGTCCTATTGCTCGGGAAGTTTTTCGGTTAATACACACGCATAGATAACACAGTGTGACATTGAGATAATATCAAATCCATATCGATCCGTCATTAGGGACTGAGGCTTAATTACTTAATAACAGACAAAAACTTTGGACCGAATTACGCTTTTGATAAAGGTTCACATTTCCCCATCATCAGCATGCAATAGCGAATAAATTTGATATTTCCATTTTTTGTCCACCATAACAGCGAATTTTAATTCCAAACGCCGAATGCCCTTTATTAGCTAGCCCCTTAAAAACATTTCCCGTCCAAAGCATTTGTAAATTGATTCGCCGTTCGCAGAACGCTCTCAAAAGTCTGTAATTGCATGCCTTTCAATTACACGGTAAAAGACCAATAAAAATCGATTATATAAAAATTAAAAGGTAAACTATAGGAAATAACCAATCGCTTGCGCGATTTAAACGAGGACATTAAGTGCTCTTCCATAGTCTCGGTTTTTCAGAAATCATACGGGGAAAAGGTTGATCATCATCCCATTGTTTTCCATTTAAAATCCGAGAGAAGGAAAGTTAATTATGGAAAATTAAACCTTGATTATGTATTTAGGCTTTGATTAATATCAGGTCCAGATGCGATGACTATTTTGAGACAATGTACTAGTGTATTGGGTTTTTGTGGAGATCACATGTTTACCTTTCTCTTCGAACTTTTAAAGCATTGCCCCCGCATAGTCACGTAGGTAGAGCTTTCGTGGAAGTGGTCCGGGGTTCGATTCCCGGTGCATTGCACATGTAAATTTATATTTAAAAGTATCTAAATATAAATTTACATGCACACAAATCTTTCAACATTACAATCCTCGATTTTGTTGAGTTAAAAGCCTTCTTTGTTCTACTGCGTCTAACTGAAAACTCATCTCATTGCATACTTTATCAGAATGATACAATTGGTAAATTTTCCACACGGTTTTTATTAGCGACCGGTTTCGTAAGTTGACTTGCATCTTCAGGATGTATTCAGGATGTATGCCTGAAGATGTAAGTCAACTTACGAAACCGATCGCCAATAAAAACCGTGTTGAAAATTTACCAAGTGTATCATTCTGCTATGGCTTTCCACGAAGTCACGCCTGACAATATCGATTTTATGCATACTTTATCCTTCAAACATATACAGCACTTTTTCTCATAGACTTCCATTATTCAGATTCCGTCGTCTCTTCTCTAATAGCCTTAATAGCCAGTATTTAATAAGCTTCTTCATGTCTTCATCATTTTTTCCGCAAACTCACTCTCCCGTCACGCATCATTATAGTTTTTATGTTTCCATCCTTATCCTATAGGTACCCAACCAAACTCATATAATGCCACAACACACAACCAACTTTCAAAAACGACCCTGAAAACTTTCTTAGTCTTCACATTCTTTACATCTCTAACCCTCACAATAAGTTCGAATAGTCTCTCCTATTTTTTCAAAATTCGAAGCTATTGAAGAATCGCTATGCTTTGTATCAAGGTTATTCGAGCATTTATTTCTATTATGACTAGCACAGAAAATATACTCATATATCACTAAATATTTTCATCTTGTTGCGGACGAACATAACTGTTACCTGGTCTTCCGGACATATGACCTTTTAAGCCACCAGCGCCGTATGGTAGGGATTGTAACCAATATCCCTATAATCCTGCATGTTAGATTCTGTACTGGTCTGCGGAAGGAACAAACAGAAGTAAACAACATTTTTCGCAATTATTTCCTTGCAATACTTTTTCGATTTTTCTAGAAGCTTGCTGTCGTTGTTTACTGGAATTACAACGTCACTACTTCATCAAAAATTTCTGAACCGATGAATAATTCGACAAGGTTCCTCCGGTAATAAAGCCTTCTACTTTAGAGCAAATCCAACACGAGGGACATTATCGTAGTCGTAACACTTCTGTAGAACTTGAAATCTTCGCGAACGAAACAAACTGCTGTGTGTTGGACCAAATCTAAACATAAGACTCTCTACTTCATGTGGATCCCAAATCGCGCAGCAGTATTCAAAAGGGGTTAAATACAATTAAGCATGCTTTATCTTTGACTCTCTATGTCCTGAGGGGCTTCCCCTCGAAGTTCCACAGATTTATCTTTGCATTCCATTCGCATTTAAAGGCAACAGAAAATGAATCAACCGTGGCAAGCAAGTAGTCTTGGTCCGCTGGATATACATTTAAAAATGTAACTGGACCACATTTATCCTGAATTCATCCCAATTTGTCCCGCATAAATATCTCATAAAATGATTAAATTTCTCTGGAATTAGCGAGTGTAGGATAATGCCACATTGAAATTCCGCGGACGCTACTTTTTCTCCAAATAAAGGGTGCGTGAGCATTAAACTTAATGTATAAATCTTTCTATTTTAAAAAAACCCTAGGTAACAATAAGCGAGGAACATGAGAAGAACATCTAGGCCTATAGTAGTATTAGTAGGACAAATGTATGCTTTAGTCATTTTCACAGTTACAGCCTTAAAACAATTACTTTACGATTTCTAACTGTACGACTAAAATAATCTTCCTGGCGCTCGTATCTCGATTACCGATTACAATCCAGAAAGAAAAGGAAAACTACCTCACTCCCCACCTCGCCTAGTCACCTCATCCCGTCTTAAGATTTATAATCTAATAGTGGACCGTATGAATCCAATCAGCCATCGCGACGTGACGGGCTGATTGCCTCCATTTTGAGAGGATTCAAAAGTGGGATTATACTCGATTCATTGGAGTCTGACACATCCATTGAGAGAAATAACATCTTAAAGCAGTTTAGTTTAGTCATGAAGGGCATCAAAAAAAGCCAAAGTTGATAATTTTTTAACTATGTAAATATCAAAAAGCATAAAATATTTCAAATAACAATGAAATAAAAATGTATAGGATTAAAATGAGAAAAATATTATTGAGATATAGTAAAAGATAAACCAATTATAATTTGACAAATTTATGGGATATATATGTCCCTTGGTCCTTGTAGGGTTAAGTCTGACAGAATACTGGACCGAAACTACGGACTTTAACCATAAGATAACCCGAAAGTTTCAAAATTATACTTCTCATCACCAAACAATACATTTTAAGGAAAAATCTACGCACAAACACGCACCAGTAGCGTGGCCAGGTGGGGGTCCGCGGGGTCCGGACCTCCACCCTTTGCGAACGAAGAGAGTGCAATTTGCATGTAATAAAATATTTGAGCCCCAGGAATTTCTGGTTACGCCCCAGACATGCATATACATATAGTCAATATGTCAAGCATTAAACGTTACGTTGCAGTCTAAAGGGGTATTTAATTACAAACATTTAATTACACGGAGAGCCAAGTGATTAAGCTTTTGGTGAAAGAGGTCAAGGGGTGCCTTTTTCGATGGGAACCCATATTGGCGAAATGACCTTAGCTATTGAATCACATAAAAATATGCCTCTACTAGAAGACTAGAATAGATTTTTTATTTCCTGAGATAATAAAATTGAGGAAACAGTCGATGCATGCTTGTTTTATGACATTCATTCTATACAAAATTTTTTTATGGATATTACTTGGGACATTCCTGCTTTCATAGTAACATGAAATTACTATGGAAACAAATGCTCTTCCCATTTGGAATTCATTTTCTTTTCTGAGCACACATTTTTGGGAATACGAAAATTAATATTCCCTCGCTCTTTTGGCAAGAAGGAAGTTGCTTCATGGGAATCTCCCTGGTGTAATTTCTTTCACTCGCTCTATCGGTGGATTCCTGAATTAATCTTCCGCGAGCTGTTCATTAATATTCATGAGTCTAATTGCCCGTTGAATTTCAGTAGTAAACTCAGTAACCTAAAATGACATCCAGATTTATAGAGTGAGAGACTAGACAAAATGATATAAATGGAAATTTTGACAGCTTGCCGGGTTTTATCTTCATCCCGAAATTGTTTTGTCGTGTCTACATATAAATTGCCCTCAATTTACATTTGTGCCCCTAACCCTAAGTTAAATTATTCTCTCCTCCTCTAGGTTTCGCGTAACATAGTTCAATATTATACATCATCTTCGTTGTTACTGTCTTCCAATTAGAATATTGATATCTGGTTAAAGAAGTATATCCTCAAAAATAAATCAAATAGTAAAATGAATTTGTCATCTTTAAAGACTTTAATTTATTTTGAAGACTTGTCAACTCTCTCTCTCTCTATAATAAGTACACAATTATAAAATAGGTAATTTTACCATATTGGTCCATCTGATACGGAAAGACGTCATTTTTCTTTGTTAGAAGACGCAATTAGAAGACCCTATTGAATTCAAAAAGATATGTGCACGGCTTGTTTAAGATTTCTTTCCCTATAAAAACGTCCAAATACCGCAGAATTCACCTACATCTACATCGGTGTCCTACAAGCTTCCTATCAGCGGATGGAATTAGGTCAAAAGTCAAAATTATTTAGTAAACTCTAAGCTTAGCATCTGGAGGATTGGGAGGCAGTTCGGGAGAACTTCGAGGAATTTCATAAACAGCGACTTAAAGGAGAAAATACGAGGAATCGCAATTTCCATACTTACTGAGTATGAAGCGAATTCTTAGAAATTTGAGTAAAAGTAAATCTACTTTTAGATTTAGTTTTGCTGCATAAATCTTTGTGGAAAGGAGAGAGAGCTGTAAGTTATAAATATTAATAATATACAGTACGGGAGGGACTTATGCCTGTGAATCCTTTCCTCGTTTTCCGACATCTAAACAACTTAATGAGTGACACTGAAAATTCGAGAATGCCCTGACATCTGAGAAAACATCTGACTTTGGCCATACATTCGATAACCCCTGCCTTAGCATTTGCGTACGCCCGTTTTCGAGGAATTCTACTACTAGCTACCCTGTCATATAGACCGACCTGATACAGTGAGAAAAATTAAGGAAATAGACGATCGAATCCGTCGTTACAAAAATTAATTTTTCCACGAACTATACCCCACAGTAAGCGTCTAAGAATAGAGAAAATACGTTGCACACACCCAGGCAGAAAGGCAGCTAGCGGGGTATATACATAGATACAGATGGCTTTACTAGGGGAACGTACCCAAGGCGCAAAATGAAAGTTAAAATTTATCGAAACCGATAGGACCAATAATTTGCTCGTCTTGGATATTCCCCCTAAAATTTTAATTATCAACTTCTAATCCGTAAAGTTTGCTGTAACTGGTATGAAAGAGTAGAAACTTTCTCCCTGAAACGTACTATCAATTATAAGAATAACTAGTAAACGCCACCGTCAAGCATGACGGGACTTAATTTAGTTTAAAAATATATCTATTATCGTATATATCTGGTCTTCCTAAGCACAAAAAATTCTGCCGTAAGATCATAATAACTCAATATATTTCTTATCATATAAAATATTTATTCTACTGTTTTCAAGTCATGAAAGTCTTGTTTGCGTAAATTTCTTATAAAAGTTATAAGAACTGATTATCCTCGTGCACTTAT
>KZ308475.1:859836-898315 GCA_000376725.2 Ladona fulva | reverse complement strand
AAATGTCACTCGTCGACGGTTAAAAGGATAAAGAGAGATTTTAGAATTTCATCACGGAATAAGACATTTTAAAAATCTGTTATTTTTTAAATATATTTTTAAAACCGCTAGCTTATGTAGACTTATATGCCACTAGGCCCAGGACAAGCAAATTTGTCACTACAACTGTGTACAGATGTCTTGTATGTGTATATACATATCTTTGTTTCTGCTCTATAGAATATATGGTGTCTCATCATCATATCCCTAAAGAATTCTCCCGTCAAGAATTACGGAACTTAATGTAGTTTATTTGAAAATCTATATCTATATTGTATATATGTGATTTTTATAAACCAGAATGCGTAAATTATAAAAAATTAAAGTCTTCCTTAATTATAATAGTAAAAAGATATTATTCGCTGGAGAATTTATTGGGTACTGACTGAATGTTTTAATAAAATGGTGAACATAAAATATATTAAGGTATATCTTACTAATTATAATTATAAAATCAACATTCAAAAAAATTTCAATTCGCCACTAGCAGTCAGATTTAATCAGGAATTGATAAATATCCGTTGAATATCAAGTGAGGAAGCTACAGGTTTGGCTACCCAGATTCAGCCTTTTGCAAATCAAATGTATCCTTTTACTAATCAAATGAATCCTTTCACTAATTAAATGCATTATTTTGCAAGTAAAATGCATCCTTTTACAAATCAAACTCATGCATTAAGAAATCCGGTTTCTCAACTGAAATGTTTTCACCGTTTTGCTGTTATGTAAAAAAAAAGCCATCCAAGTTTTCCAAAATAGTCATTTTATTGCCTTTTTATACGTTATTAAAATGTATGGAACATTAATATATAATTCACTAACTAAAGTCATTTACAATGGCTTTCCTGCAGCTGCTCGTCGTGATTTCATGTGCACACAATAAGTGCCATGCTTTAATACACGCAAAAATGAAATGTAAATGGATGATTTTAATCATTCTGTAGCAAATGTGATTCCTAGAGATTGTCAAAGTAATGTACATAATGAATATATTCATGAAATTGGCACGAGCAGCAACCACAAACACAATCCACAAACAGAAATACATAAACGATGCATAAAATTATTACGAAGCATACTAAATGCAAAAGAATTACCAATTCGGACATCTTTGCTGACATTTTATTTATTAAATAACAAAACGCTGAAAATATTGCTAAATACTGAATATTACGGACCTGCACGACAGAAAATCTGTTTACAAACGAAAGCTTTTCGAAAAATTCATCGGTCCAGAATTTTTAGGTGAAGTAAAGGATATTGTCATACCGATGAACAGCAAGCGTGATCTTCGAGAGGCGACGATCAAGCGTATCAAGAAAATAACCGCTAAAACAGATAGTTACTTCTGGTCGTTCTTTCCGAATAGCATCAGAGAATATAATAGGGTAGATTAGGTATGGTGTTGGTAGAACACCATACCTAAAACCCCCTGCCATACGCCACTGGCGGCTTGCAGGGTAAAAATCTAAATCTAAATGTAAATCTAAATTGGAATTGCAAAGGGATACAATTGATATATTAAAGGATAAATTTGGACTACCGAACCTGTAGATTAAAGGGGAAAAAATCCGTTCCTGCTGCCAGTATGACAAAAATCTTCTGGTCCACAGTGATTTCTGAGAGGGATTCCGAGGTGAAAATGTTTGAAAACTGTCGGTACTGTAAACACTACAACAAGCAGTCAATTCCTTCGGATCTCTTTCTCCGCGTCGATCGTCTGGAAGAGGCGGTGATTAATCCGGTGCGTGAATCGCTTACCCATTGAGCCGCGGAGGTGAAAGAACTTGGATGGCCTTGCCCGTTAAAAAGACGCGAGTCCGTGCATGCACAAACAAACCACTCTCAACGTGACGGCGTGAAATACTGCCGGTGGTCGATTCGCTTTACGGGTGTTTCATCGCAATTTCACTGAGGTGTACAGGGTTGAAACTCAGATCTAGAAGACAATGATGTATTCCCGATCGTACAGTTGCAACTGTCTAACTTTCAAATGAAATGAAAGTGATTCATCAGATGTATTTCTTTAATGGCTGACCATGTGTGCCGTCTAGCTTGTTGCTTTGGTTCCGTTATTACGATGTTTGCTGTTACATTAATATGTCATGCAACGATGAGATTCATCGTGATACAGCGGATAGCGATGCATTTCCTCTCTTTTGTTTATGGGAGATTAATGGTCAGCAGAGGAGGAGTAAAGAATGTGAATGGTAGTAGATTTAGATTTTTACCCTGCAAGCCGCCAGTGGCGTATGGCAGGGGGTATACCAACACCTTACCTAATCTACCCTAATAGATTCTTTGATTCTATTCGGAAAGAACGACCAGAAGTAACTATCTGTTTGAGCGATTACTTCCTTGTAACGTTTGGTCGTCGCCACTCGAAGATCACGCTCGCTGTTCACCGGAATGACAATATCCTTTACTTCACCTAAAATTCTAGACCGATGAATTTTTCGAAAAGCATAGTAGACGAAATTATTTGAATTAATCTAACCATTTCAATTCGATGTCGGATGTAGGCTTCCTCAAGCGTTTAATGAGTCTCTCTTATCTGATTGTGAGATTCCGTTGCAATGTTACCCCAAAGTGCTTGAAGATTCCGACAATATTTAGGTCTTCTTTTCGTTCTCTCCACACTATTCAAAGGATCCTCAAGCTGCTTTTGAGTTTACATTCTTCACTGGCAACACTGGCTCAAAGAGGAAAGCAAGAAAAAACCTAACTCCTCACCTCAGGCCTCATTCCCTTTCCAGAGCTTTAAGTAGCGGGGAATGAGTTTCAGACAGATCTTCGGACTGAATTCTTTACAACGAAACATACTTAGCAAACAACTACACCAGATTCCTCCTATATTAGAGTTCTCCGACACCAGCCATTCCCAACCTCGATACTGACCATTTTGTTACTAAATTGTTATTGCTAATTCGGCCGATTTGTAGATGGGCGCAAAAAATATGAGAAACAGAACGAAAGGACAAATTGTTTTAAGACCTCCCTTCCCGCGAACGATTCGCGATAGCTTCAAACATAGGAAACGGGTGTATCACTCAGTGTTACGCCCCCTGTACACGCGGGGTATCAACCTACATAGATACAGGTAAGTACGAGTAATATTAAGGACCAAAATTCATACCAAACTTCTTCACTGAGAAAAATACATAAATGCCAAAGGACATCAGCAGTCAGCGATATAGAAAACTCTTCGGCCCACGAAGAACGAGTTAGTGATGAACACGGTGCATGCCTTATCATGAAGGGACTGCGGTGACTCATGGGAAGAGAATGGACCAGAAGGGGACCGGCATCTAAATATAAAGCCGCTTTGTGATAAAGAGGAAGTCCTCGGGCGCGAAAATAATGGAGGAAAAAATAAAGCGGCGAATGAATGAGAGGAAAATAGACATGAGGGAATGTTAGGAAAGAGTAGCAAAACAAACATTTTTGAAATAAAGAAATGGAATCAAAAGGAAAACGAAACGTTAAATGCGGTATAAAAGTCGAGCCTTAACTAGGTGGTATTCAACAACAGAATCAATCAAGTTAACTATTAATTATCCATTTACACAACGCCATAATTAAACTACAACGAACACCGAGACGGGATCCGACACCTACGATCATTAGGAGACCTGATTGTACAAATTAACATGATGATTTATAAAGAAATCATTGTTAGATAAGAAGGATTGATTCCTGAAGGTAGAAAAAGTGACAGAAGATTTTGAGAAGGTGTGAATAAACTTAAAATAATACTTTTAGATTAGATTCAGATTTATATCCCCCGAGCGGCAAGTGGTGTATGGCAGGGGTATATTAACACCAACATATTTACCTAAACTACCCTATCAACTTCTCAAATGCTCTACGGAAAGGACTTTAAGTAACTATTTACTATAATGATTAAGTCCTTGTAACGCTTTGTCCATGCCTCTTTGATTATACATAAAAACCACCAGTAACTAACGCAATCGCATGAAAGAAAGAACAGAAAATATGTCCATGTAAGTACCCTGGAAGCCGCCTTTCGGCGTGTGGCAGAGGGTACATGTACCATGACTCTGTTTCTCTATTCGATTACTTTCGTGTATCATTCGCGGAAAAAATGAGTTCTTGAATCGATTGGTTCTGTTTCCCTGGTCTTTCTCGCAGTATCGGAACGGCCTATGGTGAACGCATTATATCGACTAGGTACATCATCTCTGAACGTGCTTTCTCTAAATTTATCCAGTATATTAATCCTTTGTTGACATCTTCTAACTTCTAAAGATTCCCATCTTGCGTCCTGGCGCATCTGAGTGACGCTCACTGATTTATCGATATAATACGTTGTTATTTTTCCGCAACTTCTACTGGAACCTGTTCAAAAGCCTTCGTCAGCTAAAACAGTATTCTTCAGCCATGTATGGAAATTGTCGGAAAAAATTAGTCGAAAGTTCGTTGGAAGAATCACTCGTTGGCTAAGTAGTCTTTGTTACTAAAAAAGAGTGATCATTTGAAGATAAAAGTTCTGTTCTAAAAAACTAGTAATTGAAAGAAATGTGCAAGCTATCCTCGATAAAAAAGAGAATGGTTTAGCGCAAAAGATGAGCTAGATTTATACTAGTAGCATTGAGTGAAAAAGAGCTTTTCCTCAACAAAGTATCTCATAGTGTACATTAGACGAGTAACTCACGTTGTTATCTGTTCTGGTTTCACTAATTGGTACGGCGCTGAATCCGAGAGAGACTTTCCATTGTGCTGACTTTGCCAAGGAAAAAGAAAATTAGTGCAGTAACATTTCAAGGAAGAAGTAATCGTCCCTATCGCTCCTGGCTTAGAGCGCCAAAAAATGAATCATAGAGAGAAAGTTTCCGCTCATTTCAGGAAGCGTAATGGATTACTTAAACCTAAAATATACTGGTTTAACGCGATGTAATAATCGTCTATTGCCATACCACTGTGAATTTAGTGTGAGACAATCATCGTCTTTGCTAGAAAGAGGGTTCTCTTATAATAGAATTGCAGGATACGCGTTAATTAATTCCTATCTATGGCGCAAATCACTGCCGCCATTATATTACGAGTTAACCATCTCTTGTGTGTTAATGAGAAAATAATCATTATCGGAGAATTGGTCCACTTCATGAATATCTTTAATTACTTATTAGAAATAATTCCTATTAACAATTATTTCTAAGAAGTCACTTCCTCTTGTAATACACTTTTACAGTAGCTATTGTTGTATAAAATGCTATTTAAAGGGCAAGGGAAAGATGCGCGCTAATATCATGTTTTCGTGTGATATCTATCGTTGAGTAAATATCTTTTTTTCTCGATAAAGAAATCATAATTCACTAAAATCATTAACCTCTAATGATAGGTTATTTCTTACGATAGTTGTTGAGAGAGTATAATATCCACTGACACTGGAGGAAATTTCTTTCGTTTATATCTAAATAACTCTACATGTTTCCCGAATCTTTAAAAGAATTTGTGTGTGAACCTAATTTCATCTAAAGGCAACTATTATGTACCATTAGGTAACGTAAAAAACAGAATAGCTATCAGGCCGCAACATACATTCAAATAATTCTTTATAGAAATTACACGAAGGAAAACGAACTTAATTACTACGAAAACCTAGGATGAATACATTCCCTTTTATCCTAACAAGACGTTATAAACGAGATTGAGACACGTTATATTTAATGATGTTTATTTGCATTGCATTAACCACCCAAAAAGGCTGTGTGGCTTATATAATGCAGGCCATCCACCTCTATTCTAGGACATTCTTTCACATTTGTTACTTATCAATAGGTGGCATGGGGTGATAAGTTTCTTGAGGGATCTAAAAGAAAGAAGGAAGCTCTAGGATTTCTCTAGGCCGGGAGTTCCGCTACTCTTTTTCCAGTCGTATAAATAGTTCGTACAGTCACAGGGGCCTTCCTCTTGACTCCCTTTCCTTCTCCACGAATTTCTTCAAATTTAATCCCCAGAACTCATTTCATCACTCTCTCTCTCGGAGAGATCTTGCCCAGCTTGCAATCGCTCAACGACGCCCCGCGCTAAACAATTCCACTCTCATTATGAACGATCCCTATTAAGGGAACTTTCCGATTTGCGATACGATGAAACGACTCACCTTTCCCTGTATTTGAAAGGTCCACTTTTTCTTGCTGGTTTAACCGAAGGGTGCTGTAGAAAACTCTTGTGTTTAGATAACACAATCATTGCGTTTGGGTCAGTAGTTAATTTATGAGAGCGCATTCGAAAAAAACAGAAAAGATAGTAAGACAATAATGATATCCATCATTATGTGAATACGATTATATAATTAAACAGGCGTGTTTTCCAGAAGAACTTAAACGTAACTAACGTCACCTAATTACGTATTCCTTTTAGAAGCAAGATACCATTAGTCATTTCCTAAAATGAAAACTACAGCATAAGATTCTCAGGCAGGAAAATATCAAGTGAGAATGAAACATTGTCTATCGAATTCCTATCTTAGCAACGAAAACCCCGCTGTGGAAAATTAAAAAAACGGAGAGAAGTATTCAGTGGGTTGTTATGCTTCCTTGAATCGGATTAAAAAAAGGAAATCCGAAGAATTATTTTTTAATTTTGAAATTGCACCACTATACAATACAAAATATCCTGTAACGTAAGGCAGACTTATTTTCAAATTCAGAGGCTTAAAAACTTCCACGGAGATAAAATAACCTTTTAAATGTCTTATTGAAAACATTTCTTTCTGTTTCTTTAAGGTTGCAAAATTTCCCATAGCAACGGAAACTATGAGCGTACAACAGTATTGATTTTAGTCTCCATAATGCAAGTATCAAAGACTCGATGGATGAATTATCGACTGATATAATTGCTGACCTTGATGCTGCAATCGTTAGCGTGTCTAGATACCTATTCGCGGTATAAAATCCCACAGAGGATACGGATGGCTCTTTGGGTCATTTCCATTAGTTTACTGCAGTGCTTGGGAACATTTTCTGGGTATGCGTGGCAATCTAATGAATATCACTTCAAGTGATTGGTGAGTTAATTGTGCTGATGAAAGGAATACGATAAAATATCGGGCTCGGAAAAGGTAGTTTTAGCTCACCTAATGTCTACAATGATAATGCATGATTTACCAACTACAACATAGCAACTTTATTTCCAGCTTATCCCGAGGATTGTAGATTTTCGTAAATTTTATTTCGACAGTCTTCCTATCATCTCGAAATCTGGTAGTTAAATTCTCATCTCAGAAACGAGTACATGTATGTGGTTGATTATTTACTGTTAGGTGTACACGTGGTTCATTATTTAATGTTAGGTATTAGAGCGATAAAAATAGAGTAGCGTATTGAAAACCATATGCAAACTTCCCGGTTAAAATGTTAGCTGTTTTTACCAAAACTTCAGCGTTACATTGAGTAGCTTGTTACTAAGTTGGGATGCTCTGTTTCATTGATATAATTAGTTACTTACGTCAAAATACTTGCTAGCTAGCACAATCTACACAGTAATAGTTATTTGAAAATACGAAATACTTATATTAGAGAAATTTAATTTGAGAGGCCTTCGCTAAGCCGCGATTGATGACAATTTTAATATGGTCATCCCCCCAGAAAGGTTAAAAAACCCTAGTCTAAAGAAAACAAGATTGCGTAAGAAAATCAAATAAAGAAAAATGTACGACATAATCGCAGATGGAATCCATTTACTTGCATTCATTGAAAACTCACATAATGAGCTCATATATTCATCGATCAAAGAAATCTTTCACAAGTCTGTCATCTTTCATACCTTTCAGCAGGTTTGCGGTTGTAGGAGCGAAAGATTTTATTTCTCACCTTCGAGGTTCGATGTGGGATATTACCCTAAATGAAGACTGATCTGAAAGGTAATTACAAGGGAGCAACAAAAAATTTGCTGAAATCGATGCATTCGTATATGGACTAAAGCACTCACATTCTTCCTTAGCTAACCACGACTTTCTGACTGTATTTTATTATAAAATTACTTTTACATATATTGAAATTCTTTATCTACTGTGTTTTCGAGATTTTTCTACACCCTCTTTGTAGGAGTTTTTCCGAAACATGGATATTTCTTAGTCAACTTTAAATTGCAAAGATTTTTCTCCACAAATTACTCTTTCTTTTTGTTTTTAATTGATTATTGTATATATAATAACGACATATGAGGAAGAGAGGCCCACATGGGCCTGAGCTCGTCAATAAAGATTCCATCTATCTATACGTCATTTCGTAGCTCTCCACTAGTTTCTCTGACTTTTATTGTTTTATACTCTAAGCCAACTTGAGAATGGATTTCGTGCATTTTAAGGAGAATTTAAAATCATAAGCTATATAACATAACTAAGAACAACTAATTTATATTCATGTAGTAGTATATAGTAGTAGTAGGAGTATCTTTTAGTTTTTCTGTGTGTGTTGATTAGGCAGATCTCAAATTTTGGAATAAGCTCTCGATATCCTGACGTATAAATATGCAAAAATATCTCCTCGTTAATTACTGTCCTTATACCCTGTTGCTCTATACGGTTATTCTCCGCTAGATCCAAAGACGAACATCATATTAACGTGCTCACGCAAGAGGGTAAAGAACGACTGGACTCAGCCGATTTCAGATAATTATTTCTGTTCCTTTTCTTATCACCCTCGAACAACTTCCTGCTGTTTCTCTACCGGAACGCTCGGTTTTCACTATGCCACCAACGTTTTTCTTCTTTGAGTTCCCTTCCTCCACATCAGCTGTTTATACATAAACATTAAAATATATTTCTCAACTTCATGGAAAATAATCTAAGCCTGGGACTGAGACAACTAGCCAGATCGTCGACATCAGAATTATCTGTGATGAAATTGTTACGAACCACACATCCAAATCACCGCATTTAAGAAACTAAGGTCGAATACTGAATACAGTATTTATTTTAGCTCAATTGTTCTGAAAAGTATTGTTCCATCTCCCTCCGTAAAATTGATAAACTTTACTTTCGGGATTGGGGATAAACGACGAAAAGGAATTTTTATAATAGACGTTAGCGTTTATTCTTTTCGTGACTAAATCGTCCTCTAATTTCAACAGCAACGTTAGCTCTGTATTTTCTGAAAATTTCATTTCGCTTTTGCAAACTGATAGCCTACAGTGAGAATCACTGATAATCACTATTATATTAGCTTATAGCTAGTGGCTTTTATCGAAAGTGATGATTAATACAAAACGGAATTATATCAGAGCAATTACCTTGCAAGAAATGTATCCTTTTAGTCTTCCTTGCCATTTATTTTCCTTCTCCGTCAACATTTTCAGGGTTCGAAATAGAGATTATTTATGACAAAATTTAACTTGATCTTTAACAGGAAAACTAGAAATTAATCTGCTGCTTTCGCCGAAGAAGCTCTTCATTGCACTAAATAAATTGAAATCGATTCATTTCCGGAGTAGAAAAAGGATATACAAAAATAAAGAAATAAAATTTGAAACAATGTTTCTTTATACTTTCTGTTTCGATACTTCGTTTCTATATTTTGTAGAAATAAACCTTATTCTATACACCAATGAAATTAGGTCGATCTCAACGAAAATAATACACGATACTGAATTATACCTATTTGTTTAAAAGGAATCATGAAACACCCCAAGTCCAGTGTCATAGCATATCGGGCACAATCCCGCAAATAAGATTAATCTCTCTATCCTCATTTGCGTTGTGGCATTTTGGCTTGCGAAGTCCTTGACACGGAAACGTTTCCATGGAAACTCCTGTTTATTCAAACAAAACAAAAAGTCGTTTGGATGACCTACGTTTCGAAACACGTAAAAGTTTGGTCACCTTAGAAATAAATGGTTTCGTAGACTTGCGAACTGCTGTGGACAAATGCATTTTTTAATAGCTCTCATTCTTCCCTGATAACAATCGAAAGCCATGTTGAGTGTGCATCGCTACTGCCGGGCGTTGGAAGCAAAGTGACGTGCGTGGGAGTTATTTGCTGCTGGTCTCGAGTTTACTCAGAGTTCGCGTATGGGAATGGGGGCCTTTATCAGACGGAAGTTTACAACAGGTGACCTACGTTGGATGCAGAAACTAATGGTGGAGGCGGAAGTTTAGCTAGGACACCGAAACTATTCCGTAGCGAGCGGTTACTGCTGATGCTCCCTGAGCATCACTGCATGCGAAATGTAATTCGAGGCGGTGCTTCTCAAACAGTGAGCAGCGTGATTTTCAACGGATTTCACTGTTGTTAATGTAGTAAAACTTTGGCTAACGAGAAACCACGCTAAAGAATTATTACGCTTTCTGACAGCAATAGCTCTAGCTGCTTCGCTACTGTTTCGGTAACCACCGTTTTGAAGAATACATAATCGGTTAAGTTGGGTGCTAGAATTCTCTTCTTCAACGATATTCGAATAGTTAGAAAATTAAGGAAGAATCTAAAATAAAGTTTAAATTTATCACTAATTACAAAAATAGCAGTAATTCAATAGAGAAACGTTGAATTAACACGGTATTCTGATTGATCGCTTTTTTAATCTAGTCAAAAAACAAGTGGTTATAATGAAAAAAGACCTGCTGATTTCAAAGGTCATATTAATAATGGAGGGAATAATGTTTCTATTTTGACAACATACGTTTCTTGAGAATTTTTTTCCGTCCGAGATTCATTAAGGGAATGCTTGGATACAAATAAATAGACATAGTTTCAAAGAAAAATATTTCAGTATACCAAGAGGCTTTCATGAAGCAAAAGTAACGGATGACGAATAGAGAATGGAGAAACTTCAAAAGAAAGCAAAATAAGTGTGACGTTAGGGAAAAGACAGCAAGGTAAAAGGTAAAGGTCATCCACTGATATAGAGTGGGAAAGGTTATCAAAATGAAAATAAAAGGGTTGAGAAACAGAGAATTTTAGGGCACATTAACAAACCGAGAGATAAAAGATCATTGTATATTCTCCCTCGAGTTTGAAAACTTACGAATACCCCATTTTTCCAACAACCGAATAGTAGGGAGTCTGATTAATTTTCTTGCCAATCGAAACTATGACCGGCAAATGAAAAACCTTTTTTCGTCAAAATCTACTCTTTAAGTCTGAAAAAGAAAAATATTGCCGTAACATAATAGACAAAGCAGCACGATCCATATTGAAATGTCAGTTGGAGTAAACGGAAACTGTTTGCATGCTGCCCTTGAATTCGCTTCAAATGCTAAAGAGGCGGTTGATGATAAAAGCTATGGAACTCCTGCTACGAAGCTTTGCCGTAAACTACATTGGCTTTCTAAAGGGTAGAGGGCACCAAGAAAACTTTTCAATTTCTGAAATACCGAGGTTAGAATACAGTGCATTTCGTAACATTTACAGTCGATTCTCCATTTTCATGATGTAATATATGTATATAAGGTTGGGTCAATATATAAGCGTGCCAAAGACGATAAGGGATTGAGATGAACTAATTTAAATGTTTGAAAGTTCCCACTCTCTCCTTTCACTGGGATCATCCATTACCTCATATTCCGGCGATAATGGCGCCTCTCCAGCCGGAATAATGAATCATCTAATTGCGGGTCATGAAAACATTTACATTCCTTCCCATCACAGGTAATTAAAAGGAAATTAAATCATTTACTCCCATTCGCAGTAATCGAATTACCCATTTCTGAGAGCATGGAATCAGTTTAACCATTATAAATGCGACTATAACGAATGGATGTTAAATTACATCGCAATGGCGCCCTCAAATCAATTGAAATTATAGTTTTATTATGAACACATAAGCGTGAGCGATATTCCATTAATAACACAGCTTGAATTATACATACTTATCTGAATATAAAAGCTATCGTCGAGATTCAATGGCTGTTAGAATAGTTTTTCAGCAGGTGTAATTTACGAATTTAAGTATTCTACCTTTCAGTAGGTCTCCCTCCCCAAGGTCCTCCCCAACCATTCCCATCACCTCTGTTTGTTTTTTTATCCACTCAGCTCACCTTTTCCATTCCACCCACATCTCTAATGCCTCCAATCTTTTGATGTCCTCTTCGTGTGGTCCATGTTTCACACCCATACAGCAAAACACTTCATATCAAGAATTTCACCAATCTTTTCCTGGTTCCTTTGACGACACCCTTAATCATCAATTCCCTTCGCTTCACAAAAGCTTCCTTGGCCAATGCTACTCTATTTCGAATCTCATCTCTACACCTCCCATCCCAAGATAGGACACTACCCAAGAACGAGAATTTATCCACCTTTTCTAGTTTTCCTCATCCACCCTGACCGTTAATTTAGCCAATTTGCGAAAGAGGATATTAAATAATGAACTACAGAAACATTAGTCGTTTGAAGAATTTGTACAATAAAAATTGAGAACTGAGAGAAAAGTCATAAGTTGCCAGAACACGAACCCGGGACTACGACAAAACAATATCTCCGAATCTGAAGCTTTTGATGGGACAATAAATCGTCTTTATCAGGGCAAGATTAAGACTACCGAGCCTCTTCTCACAAATAAAACCTAAAAGAAAGAGATAGCTATTCAGTAAGAGCACAGACGAAAAATAATTTGTGTTTTACCAATATGTACGCACATTGATAAATATACGCAAATACACAAGAAGAAAACTGGGCACGTGTACCATGAGTTAGGTTACGGTTACAGTGGATGCGAATTCTGACGAAAACGGATTCTGACGTGTTCGTCAGAACAATCAAACTAAGCAAATCGTATCGAAGTGGTTACATTAATTGGGATATTCCGGTGACATGCGAGCATGTCAGAATGAGTTGGTCGTACAAACCGTGTTGATTTTTCACGTGAATTCTGACGATCGTTCCAGTTTTTTTCCACAGTTTTACCATGGATATACAAAAATTAATAATTATTGTCTTCGACAACAAGTATATTTGAATATTGTTGGTATCATCCTGAAATACTCAGGATGACTTGAAGGGTCTTGAAAAGGCATTCGGTACTCCCTTTTATCCTTCCTTGCAGTAAAAAATTCGTTCACATATTCGGTTTTTACACTGCTTCTTAAGAAAAACTTAAACAGCGAATTTTCAAGGAAATACATATCGTCCTTCCATCTTTGCTGGTATTCAGAACTTGCCCGTACTGAAACCACTACGTTCTAACGAATAGATCTGAGCTTTTCGTCAGATTTCGTTTTCGTCAGAATTCGCATCCACTGTAACCGTAGCCTTAATCATGGCAAATTTCAGTAAAACTCAAAATAAAAATCCATTCCTTCGTAATCGACAGCGCACATACAAACATTTAGATAGACTATACCTCATTGAGGGTGAACGATCGTGATGTCATCAGTCCATCTGCACTCGTCCGCATGAATCCATTCGTCCAGCTTCGACTTACAGGCAATAGGCCAAAATCGGTTAGGTAATGCCGCTTACTCGCTCAGGTGTTTAAAAGACGGCACAAGCTGGACTCCGAGTCGGAATCTAAATAGAATGCTAGTCCTGTTTTCAGTCAATCGGGCGCTTCTTGGGGAAGCCGTTTAAGTGTCCGCTTGCGTAGTATCTTCGTCACGGACGAAACATGAACTCTTTAATGGATTTACAGATATCTTCCGAGCAAATGAATACTCGTAATTCGATTGAGTAATCGTGGGACAACCCATGAAAAATTATAACAGCAAGTAAATTTTTAGTTCTAAAGATTAATATTGAAATATAGATAAAAGTTATGTAAGTTTCGTAAGTAGTCGGCGATACTTAGATCCCCGAACTTACACGCAAAATTTTCGTTTTTTACCCGTTAGATTTAAATCTAGATACCCCTAGGTTTTTCCTTAATCTTAATTTGATAGCGAAAATTTAGCGAATTTGTTTTAATTGGGACTTTCTTAAATTCAAGCTGTCAAGTAATTTGAGTTTTAGGATAAATGGAATGGCATTTTTAACACTCTTATTTTATGAACTGGAAATGATTTCGTTGTCATTTCTGAGGTTTAATGTAAAATTTGTGTAACGCAGTGTATTAGAAAAGGTTAGAATTAATAACGAAAACTTTCAGAAGGATGCAATGTTACGATGGTCGGAACGAAGAAACTGGTTCGACATAAGTTGGAGCTAAACCGGAACCAAACCGAAATTCGGTTTTTCCGTTGAACCGAAGCAAAACCGGAACGAGAAATATTACGGTTCCACACCCTGACAATACTCACATCAGTTACTTTGGAGAGGACTTGCATCACGCATAAGGTAACTTTCAAATAAGCCGCAAATTAAGGGAAGTTTTCAGTTACTCTTTCATACACTGGCGATCCCTCGGAAACAGGGGATTTGCCGTGACAACGCAGTTAGAGGCGGTATTTACCACTTGCAAGGTGAAAGCAAACTAAGCGACTAATGAGCGCTGGAGAGCTTCAAATAAATTGGGAATTTAAGTGAAACGGCTCGCAACGATTAATCAACAGCATCCCAGTCGGTACTGCTGTCACATTTCCTTAGACGTGGACTCTGAGTATTTCTTTGAATGTTCTCCGGATATTTCTCCATGGCACCTAAATTAGTGAAGTAGCTATTACATAAACAATGTCATCTGTCACCATGGAAGTGAATAGCTTTCCTATCCACCTTTTTCTATCCTTTTCCTTTTTACAATTCTTCAGGACTATAATATGCTCGGATTTAGGGCAACCGAGTAGAAGTTTTCTAATTTTTGCTCCCTATTAATGGATGTCATCTGCAAAGTCAAAACAAATATAACTGATTCTCTTGCAGCAATTTTCCATAGCCTATTCGTCGACAGATTTAACGTTCAAGCATCCGAGATTTATTTATAATTAGCTTTTAGCATTAAAAAACAATCTGGCTCGAACTTGAAGCTAATCCTTTTTAGTAAAAAAAATGTCCATTATCCGAACGAAGCCATAAAAACTTAATTTACTAAACAATGAGCATTCATCTCCGATTCGCGATATTGCATTGAGCGGCACGTGCTGTGAAGAGATGAAAAAATTCAGGCTTTTTAAACTCGCTCTTGGCGATTGCAGAAAATAACGCGTTGAGAGGGATTGTCGAACGGGCCTACTATTCTTTTTTCTGGCGCCGCATAGAAACGGAGAGGCGATCGCCCCGGCAACTGGTATCCGGACCTTTTTTTGCTGCCTTTTTAATTGGTCGCCACGAACTCCGAAGAGACTTAAATTGAGGGAATGAACAGAGACTGAGCGGAGCCTTTGTCATCAATATAGATCCAGTATTCCCGCATAACGTCATTTCGCTCAGCATGGTACCGGATAACGCTGCTAGGTGGGCAAGAATCAGAGATGCAAACTTACTTTCGAATAATATGCCGCTAGATATGGCATGATAAGTAACTAATTCACTTACCTCAAAAAAATATTATAGTATGATTTAAATATAAGTCAAATATGACATGGCATTGCCATGTGGATAAGGGTCTATTTAACAAAGCTGGACAGAGTGCCAGATGTCACTGAAGTAGGAAAAGATAAATGCCGCTGATGTCGCTAAATAAAGAAAAAGCCGCTATTTACAGCAAAATATCGGTTAAGTAGCAACAATTGCTAAATCCGAAGAAAATAATAGAGCCCAAAAATTATTTGTTTCGGCGGGTATTAAAACCTTCAATAATGATTCAAACACGTTTGATCCATGCAATGCAATGTTTAAGTTTTTCACTTTTTCACTCCTATATGTTGAAAATATAAAGGATTAAAATTCGACCGATGTTTAAAGAGAAAGATATAGTCTGTTTATTCTGAGAAACATTTAAATTCGTTCCCAGAAAAAGGCTGTAGAGGGAAACTAATGGAAAAATGGACGGTTTTCTAAAAATGATTCTTAATCTTTAGATTCGGCATCGCTTTTAAGATAGATAGATAGATAGATAGACTCTTTATTGGCGAGGTTAGACCCATATGGGCCTCTCTTCCACCTAACCTCGTATGTCATTATAATAAGTACAGAAAATAATTATAACTAAAAGAAAGAATGCTGTGTGGGAAAAAGCATTGCAACTGAAGGTTGCCAATGAAAAAACCCACGTTGCGGGAAAACACCCACAGAGAAGGGGGGTGAAAAAAACCCGCGAAAACACAGTACATGTATATAAAGACAATAAATAATACAGTAAATTTAAGGTAAAAATAAGAACAGCAAATGAAAATTAATTATAAAAAATAAAAATACTAAAAATGTAGGTTTAAATGTTATAGTTACAATATGAAGTTAAATATCTAAAGTTAACATAGTTTCACTAAACTAATTGTAATAACGTTGGATTATCTTATTCTAATTGTTATTATTTCGGCCAGAGGCACTCGTCACATGGGCAATAATCATATTGGATCGTCAGGTAATCCTCGTCATTGAAAGCCTGAAAATAGCAAGAGAGAGAAAAAGATATACAGTAGATGAGATGTATTCGTTACAATGCATTTAATTAACAGAAGGGAAGAGTTATATTAGCTTGCTATCGCCCTAGAGTGAAACAGTTGTAACAAAAGAGGGAGAAGGAATACCACTTAACAATAAAGCTGATGCTCAGATTTGAATAGCCTTTCAAAGATTTCACGCTTGAATATAGAGAAAGATGACTTTATTGACTTGGGATGAGTGAGTTCATTCCAGTATTTTGCTCCAAGGACTAGAAAAGTTTTACTGCAGATTTCTGTTCTATGAATTGGTATCGTAAGTTTGCCAGAGGGACGAGTTCCTAGCACTCGTGAATTGTTGAGGTTTGTAAAATAGTGGTTAAGATAGTAGGGACAACATTCATTGAGAACTTTGTATACGAGGTTGAGAGTATGAAGTCTTCTTCTTGAGTGAAGACGTAGCCACTTCAATTCCTTTAAGAGTGGGGTTACATGGTCTGATTTTTTAGCATTGAATATGAATTTGACAGCATGGTTAAATGCCCTATCTAACTTAATGGTTACTGTTTTGTTAGCTTCGTTCATAAGTGTGTCACAATAGTCAAAGATAGGGAAAATTAATGCTTGAACAAGTAATTTCTTTAGCTGAAAGGGTAAAATATACTTCAATCGTTTCATACTATGAATAGTTGAGTAAGATTTCTTGCAAACAGCCGCTACATGAGGAACCCAGGTGAATGATTGATCCAGATGTACTCCTAGATTCTTTACTGATGAACTGAATTCGATTTCAGTGTCGTCAATTTTTATGTTAGGTAGTGTAAGAGCTTTAATGTTACTGAGGATTTTGGGATAACCAAATATTATAGTTTGAGTTTTACTGGGATTAATTTTAAGCGCCAAGGACTGTAGCCATGAATGTAAGAGGGAGATATCATTATTCATGAGTTGGATAGCTTTAGAAGAATTCTGAGGTTCAGCTGATAGGTATATTTGTAAATCGTCGGCGTATAGATGGTAGGAGGCATATTTCAAGTGAGAGGAGAGATTTTGAAGATAGAGAGAGAATAATAAAGGCCCAAGTGTAGAGCCCTGCGGAACGCCGTGTTTGTTTTGTATTATTGAAGAATATTTTTCATTAGCGAAGCAGGTTTAAGATCGAAGTAGAGTCTTGGCAAATTTAACATAACGAAAAGACAGGCCTTGTTCGAAAAACTTTTGAGCTGAAGTAAACAAAATTAATGTGAAAAAGAGAGTTAAACTATCGGCATAGCAAGACGTGCGAAATAAAGGCTTTATCGGCAGCGCGGCGGGGACCGGCCTAATACATCCAGAAAGAAGTTGCGCTGCCTTGTTAGAGGGACAATATTTAGCAATCGATCGCAGAGAACAATCTTGATCTTTCATTTTTCGAATATGAACATTTTTCCATTGACCACTTGTTTGAAGATATTTCCGTTGATATGAAAGACCACTGTCCAGAACGAAAGATCTAATTCACCAAAAATTAACTGGTGTTGGACTGATCATGAGAATTCACGTACACAGCAATTAAATAGGCTTAAATATTTGCGAATTGATACTTTTTGCCGGTAATGACACTGAAATTACCACTGATCAAGAATAATATAGACATTCCCGCTGAACTTGTTGAACTGTTATTGTTTTCTTTTCGATAAAAATCATAGAGAATACTAGGCATGAATTTAATTTACACTAACTTCATTCTGCCTTACCAAACATCAGTTATACATAGATGAATCTGGACCACACGTTTGACAACAAAATATTGCTTAAAATTCGCTACTTGCATGCACTTTCTGATCCAATTTTGTAAAGAAATAGCCACCACAAAAGAATCAATAAACTCCACATCTCTTATGGCAACATTTCTGTTAATTCCTTCAAGAAAAATGTTCTTTGCAATAAAAACAGGTCAACTTTGAATGGAGACGTCAAACGATGAAGAGTCTCTGTATGAGACCAATCCTTCTGCCTCATAGGCTCGACTCTATATCTCCATTCAATCATACAAGGTTCAGAGGAAGAGCAATTTCAAGCCCTTTGCAGCACAAAACTCCTTTTAAAGTGGTTTGCTAATATAATTTCCCCTGCAATAACCAACGTTCTCGATAGCTGTTCTCTTTACCGGTAAAACCTCCCTCGTCATGAAAGCTAGTTTTATAGGAAATGTTTATCGTCTAATATTTTTATAAATTTTTATTATTTATTTTCGGAAGAGCTCGCAAAAAATAGGAAAAACAATATTCAATACAAAATATTTCATTTTAAATCATTTACGATCCTCCTAAAAAGTTTTATACCAGAAGTTGGCTAATCAGAATTGACGACGGTATTCTGATAATGAGTAGTACATGAGAGACAATGCATCAGAACGCAATCAAACCTTAAATTATTTTATTTGAATACCAAGACATCTATCTCATCTTTTACGTTATTAAAAAAATTAAAACTTACAGGCAATATATCGCAACAAATTAACCTTGAGAAAGAAAGATATGCATAATTCTTAGAATCAAATATCATTCCTGCTATGTAGAATTAACTATTTTGTAAATATACCAGCAATTAAAACCACTCGGTGCTTTAGAACCCTATTCTGTGATATTTTAGTATGCATTTCTTTTCCAGCACAGCGGGATTATAAAGGTAGCTAAAATTTTGGAGAGTTCTGTTTACCCAACGCACGCTATTTTAAAGAAAAGAAAGGAAATTCATGGAATTAATTGAACTTTAAACTTATAATATTCGCATTTCAATGCAATTCCGGGCACATTCGCAGCTCGCTCACGTTCAAGTTCACGTTACCATTATTAATAGATATATTGGGTCTCCTTTTAGCCCCTTGTTAGTTATTATTAGACAACGTGTCTAAAATTATTTTAGATGAAATGTAATGATTGATGGCTGTTATTCTGGACGAAATTTAAGGATCGTTGGATGCTGTTTATAAGGTGATGATTATTGTTAATTATTTTCTATGATATGTAAGGCTTGCTTGATGTAGTTAGTAATGCAGTGATTGTCGACTGTAGTTCTGGACGGGCTGTAGCGACTGATGTATAGATGTAGATCTATATGGGTATGTATTATCGTTGCCACCGGACCGTTGTCCAATTGTAACGCGTGTATATAATAATAATAATTATACTTTAGGTTCCCAAGTGCAAATCGCTTTCCGATTTTATAAAACAGAGCAATAAATACAGATTAAAAAAGCGACGTCTTTCAGCATAGGCGATATTACATTGAACATTAATATATAAATATAAAACAGAGCAATAAATTCAGATTAAAAAAGCGACGTCTTTCAGCATAGGCGATATTACATTGAACTTACTCCTGTCGGATGTAGAAACGAAACGATAGTGGTGTAGTGAGTGACCTAAATCCCCATCCCTACCTTTTTATGACTAAGCTTTGGTGCAGCATCGCAGATAATACATCAATAATCCTCTAGGCAACGACGCTAATAGGACAAGAGTCTCGTACTTTATGCGTAGAGGGCTCACCGACTCCCACGCCGTCTATCAGTGCCCTTACCACACCGAAATCACAACCTCTTGAATCAGATTGCGCTCCTATCTCGACAGAAGTAGAGAAGCGGTCGTATATCCGAAGAAATTATGAAGAGTATGCAGCTGCTAAAAGTTATAACATGACCAACAGCACAACAAGGGAGGGCGATCACAGCTGTGATATCTAATACACCCGCCTAAACTGCACTCAGTTCCATCATCGATCCAGAGTGATTCCTTTGAGTGCCTAGTGCACGTTTCAGTAAATTCCCTTTTCTAGTGATACATTTTTGTTGAGCCTATCTTGGATATATTTTTTTATAGTATACTGATTACATCGGAATGCGATATTTTCCTTTATCATACATTCGTTCTGGCAACAAGTTACGAATAGTTTCTTTATCTCAAGAAAATCTTAATTACAAACATAATCTTCCTATTGACAGTATAA
Organism: Ladona fulva; assembly: GCA_000376725.2. Taxonomy (NCBI): domain Eukaryota; kingdom Metazoa; phylum Arthropoda; class Insecta; order Odonata; family Libellulidae; genus Ladona; species Ladona fulva. The sequence continues at coordinate 877,911 of KZ308475.1, read as the reverse complement.
AAGCGTCCTTAAATCATTAACTTCAAACCTAATCAACTATCTAAAAAATTCAAACTTTAAATAGAGTCAATTTAATTTTTCATAAACACTCCCACCTAGTACTTTCCACCCTTATTCGTATCAAGTGTCTTGTATATCTTAGAACGTATGATAAGAAAAAAGGATTGAACAAAGATAAATTACTAAACACGGAAGAACCGTGCGGCTGTATCCCAAGGAATAACAGGTGTGAAAAATAACGACATGACTGGGACTCGAACCCAGGTCTCCCTTTCTAGAGCAATAGTGAAGCAACTTTTCTAATGCGTGCTGCTTTTAATTGATAAATTAACAAGAAATGTTCAACTAGCATGACTAATATAATGCGATAATAATATATCGAGGGAATAATTCAGGATAAATCCTGAAGCTTGGAATCCGAAGACTTTCCGAAGCATAAAGATCTACAGCACTCATAAGGCCTCTGTAATATAAATTCAATTTGCTAAGACATATACCTGAAGAGATTCATTATTTACTGCTCTAATTAATTTCCTAATTAACTGAAACACTAATACCGCGATCTCAAGTTTATAACGTGCAGTAATTAAAGGTTTATCTCTTTAGTTGCCTCGTACAACGAGACTTTATATCGGGTCGCTAGATATTAAGGACACAAAGATTGATTCTGTAAACTGATATTTTGACTACCAGTGACGATTTGATTGAAAACTTTACTACATAACATTCTTTTTTCCATTTCCAGCCTCTTTATAACTTCCAACACTTCCAACAATAAGTTAACTCAGACAATTATGGATTTAGATTTTATATGCATTAATTGTTTTAGGAGGATTACCGGATAAAAGAAGGAAACGATAACCGCAATCATCACGTAAATATAAGCTCTGATGATCCTCAATTACTAAAATACAGCATTATTATACAATAACAGAGAATACATTATACCACTGTAAATATTTCTTGCTATTTATGAGGATCTACTTTCTCTACAAACATACACAGTCTGTCCAGTAGGAAAGGTGATATTTAATTTTCATGCAACTATCAGCGCCATCTGTTAGCGAACAATTGAATAACAACCAATACATTAAGACTGTCTTCAGGAAATTTTTCACAGCTATAGTATGATTACTACATTCAGATTTGTACCCTGCAAGCCGCCAGTGGCGTATGGCAGGGGGTGTACCAACACCATACCTAATCTACCCTATTAGATTCTCTGATGCTATTCGGAAAGAACGACCATAAGTACTATATCTCTCTGTTTTAGCGATTATTTCCTTGTAACGCTTATTCGTCGCCTCTCGAAGATCATGCACGCTGTTCACCGGAATGGCAATATCTTTTACTTCACCAAAAAATTCTGGACCGATGAATTTTTCGAAAATCTTTCGTCGTTAATCAGATCTTCTCTCTTGCAGTGAGGTCCTCCTGAGTGATTTTACCATGGCCGTAACGCTACTGTCGAACCTGAAATCTGCACTGACAAACGGGCTGTCAATTAACAATAACTGTAACAGTTGACAGTATCTGCTGAACCTCGGCCGGAAAAGGTAGTGCAATGGAGCAATGTACCATTAACAAAATCAACTGACTTGCGAGTAACTTTGTGGTATTCCATAGCCAAAAAGAAAAAAGATAGGAGAAACTTTTCACAAGAAACTTGTGAATCCTGCATTTGATAACTAAGCAAAAAGCATAGAAAAGGCACAAGACATGTTTCAACGCTTAAGCGTCATCTTCAAGTGAAGAAGAAGCCTCAATAACGCATATTTAGACAAAAGGAAGAGGGTGGGAGGGGAAAGAAAGGGGTGAAAAGTAGGATTCATGGAACTAGGTGGGCTGGAACCAGGGGAGTGGAGCGGACAAGGTAGGGTGGTAGTGAGCAAGGGAGAGGAGGATGGAAAGACATATTCATTAGTCAGAATATAATTTGAGTTTTGATTTTTTTCGATTATCTCCACTTTTTCAAGTATGTCGAGTCGACTACCCTTCTTCGCTATATACAGGATCTTGGACTTAAAATCGGAATAATGGTTGTATAAAAGCAGATGTTTCGCAAAATGTGAATGTTATGAGCCAATTTGAAAACATTTTAGGTGTTCCCTTGCCCTTAATTTAAAATTTCTTCCACTTTAGCCAACGTAAATGGAATTGCGATCGTTATAAGAAAGGTGATATACACCTGATGTATCCTTATTAGATTTTCGTCAAAGTTGGGCAAAAGTGCGACAAAAACTTTTTAAATGATTCAGGCTTTATGGTACGGCAATAGTCGTTTGACTTGTTGCTTCAATGAGTCAAAAGAACGTTTATAAGAGGTGCATAGGATTTCCTGGTGGAGATTGTGCTGAAGATGATTCACGCCCAGGACCACCATTGACAATGCGAATTATAAAGTGTTCAAAAAGTGGCATAAATACTTCAAAATAATCATTTTGCGTCCACCAGGTTAATCGAGGGGCTAACAAAAATTCCTGAATCCATTATTCGTTTGATGTTAGCGAAACTTTGGGCAACCAGAAGGTCTCTTTTCGCTTTGTACAGCACACACTGACGGTCGATCAAAAAGATCGCAGAGTGGAGCACTACAGAGATTTGGAAAGAGAGAATAATACGGATCAAGATTTAATGTGAAGCATATTGAAAGAAGATAAGACATACTGTTTTCAGTATGAGCTTCTTATAAGTGCCAGAGCTCTGAATGATCTCCGAAACCGGAGAAGTGCAGAATAAGCCGTTGCACACTGTTTTCTTCGATGCAAAAGGAATTTTCAATTAGAAATTTGCATCAGAAGGACAAACTGTGAAGAAGGAGTATCGTGTGGGTGTTTAAATCGTTTATTGGCCACAACCGCTCGAATTCGACCCGATTATCGGGAAAATTGGACAGAGTTGTTGTTGCTCGACAACGCAGCGGCCCTTAAACGCAAGATTGTGCGTGAGTTCTTGGCCTAATTAAGCATTATAGTGTCTGATCATCCACCGTATTCATCATATTTCGCTCCGTGCGACTACTGGCTATTTTTAAACTGACATTGTCAATGAAAGGAAAGAGTGAAAACACGAATTTAAACATCAAGAAGGCTACGACCGCGATTCTCAAAGCCATTCCAAAGAGTGAATTTCACGAGTGCTTCAAAATATTTTACAACTTCCGGCGCTCTTTTGGCTCACAAGGAATCTATTTTCAATGAAAACTAGCGTGATTAAAAATTAAAAAATACTTTCTTTTCTTCATCAGTCACCTTTTCTACTGGTCAGACTATCTCAGAATTTCAGAATTTTACGAATAAACATCTTTAATTAAGTTAATCGTCCATTCGAAATTAAGCCGAGAAATTTCATTAATTCTAGCGCCACTTATGGAACTTCTCCATAATATTATGTGTATTTATTAATTTTGTACGTAATCAAATCAATTAAACCAAGTGATTGGTTACTTCAAGACTTACGCAATGGCGATTATGAAGGTTGCCTAAGTAAAATATCTTGTCTCCAAGATGAATTCGCGTAAATTAAAATAGTTCATACGTTATTAAACATAGTAACCTAAAGTTAACAATTTAGAGCCATACCGCAGAATCAGTCCAAACAATGAGAGATCTAACTATGAATAAATTTTATCGAAACAACGTGACTTCCTAAAATTAACCGAAGCGACTAATTAAGAAGTGCTTAGATTAGGACGACGTACACACTTAAAAGAGCATATAAATGCACTCCTTTATGCCACAGTTGTTTTGATACGACCTCGTTTACATCGAAAAACCCATAGGGCATACATCGATACGATGTCCACTTATTATTAACATAAATCAGAAGAGGTTCATTACTTAGGAATATAGATTTTGGATAATTCTTTACATAATTACCGGCACAATCGCTACATGAAACGAGAAACAAACGCAACGCGTCACAGATCAACCATAAAGAATTCATGGCAGTACAAAGGACCGCAACTGACAATGAGAAAATAAACAAGTGTGCGTAAAACAACAATATGCTTCGTGAGGGCAATATGGACTTATATCTAAGGGAAAATTTCTTCTAAAGCCACCTCTGCTAGCGGATAAACTCAGCATCTCCATGTAAAATAGATTAGGTGTAAATCGGAGGGTAGAATGTACTCCGCAGCCAGTGAATCAAAAGCTCCATTTTCCTCCTCAATTCCTGGGAAACACTCTCCGAGGTTGTTTCGCGGATGACTCCCACGCTCGCCTAATTGTGTCGTTGGCGTAGGTGAGGGAGACGTATCCATGGAGACAGAGGAGTCGATATCAGCCCGGTTTCAACGAACGACAGATGCCCCATCCCCGTTACATGCGAGATACAGATAATGAAAGAATACATGACAGGACTTGATGTTGAATGAAATGGCCACTCGATTCTGCCATTTGGATAACCAATGACGTACCGTGCAAAGCATCTTCGGACGTTGGCGTTCTACGGGAAAGCGGAGATTTGGGAAGGTGATATGGACGAGGGCGTCGCTGAAGAAGAGGTAGTTAGTTTCGACAGGTAATTAAAGCAGAGACGAAACAATCCGAGAGAAGAAGAGAGCGAAGTTAATTGAAATTTGAGGACAGTGTATCCATGATATTGAGGGATAATGGGAGAATGCTAACACCTTTAGTATTTTTTCCATCCTGACAAATTGATATACAAGTACTCCTCAATTCAAAAGCGATTTTAGCATCTCTTTTTGAAAGCTAAATCTTTCTGAAAGGAAATAAAGAAAAAATCTCTCGCAACGTCATCACAAAATTGATATGTAAATTCATTTGTTTTCATCAAATGAAAACAAATGACAGAGAACATTGCAAATAAACAGATATTGAAACCATAGAGAAGTTTACAGTGGCAGAAATTGATCGAAATTGGCATTGATTTTTATAATTCTAATTTCTTTGCGATTCTGTAATAGAGCTATCTTAATACTTACTTATCTTTTACTTGTTCTTTAAATAAATAACTATTCTTTCACCAAGGAGTAATATTGAAACTTTCGCTGATTGAGAGCAAAATAGGTATTGGCCTGCAATTGTATACTGTTCCGGCATTTATATCTGGGTTCCGGATAGCCAAGTGGATAGTGATAACCCGAGACCGCGTTCGACTTCGGCAAAAGCGGTCCCGGGTTCAAATGCTGGTGCGAAATGAACTCCGATCTCGAAGCATTTTTAACAATACTATGTTATACATTTCTATTCTTCCAAATTTTCTTATCCTTCTTTTCTGAAAGATTTAATGGGATATCTAGGAAATATAATGATTTATAATTCATATTAATTTTTAAAAATTATAATCCTAATTCATTTTAAAGAACTATAATTCTTATTAACATTAAAGAAGTATAATTCTTATTAATATTTGCAAGATATCCCATCAATTGGAACCCTTTCCGATCAATTCTTTTCCCACCTTCTCGGGCTCCCGAATAGCCAAGTGGGCAAAGGATCGTTTGATGAAAGCGGTCCCAATTTCAATTCCCAGTGTGGATCCACGTGCAAAATGACTCAACTGAAGAAGCTCTTTTAACGATAATAAAACTACTACTACTTTCACCCATTGAAGACCTATTCTGTTGGTTTCTTCCTTTGATAGAGGAAACCTTACTTGATGGTTTAAATCATTAACAGAGGAGTTATTCTGACCCAAAATTGTCGAATTTCTTAATTTCACGATTTGGTCATAAAACTAATATTGAATTGCATAAACATTTAAGATACAATGGAAAAAGGAAAACTCAGTTTGTAAAATTTCACAATATATACAAACAATATTACAAACTGAGTTTTCCTTTTTCCATTGATATGGAATTTCAGAAAGTAACGGCTTACTATTTACAAGTATTTGTATTACTTGTATTTAGTATTACCATTGAAATTACCATTGATTACATTTAAGTTACATTGAATATTTGATCTTCTGAATTTGATCTTTTCCGGCGATTGAAATGCGCATATCTAATACTCTCAAACCCTGGTTTGATATACGCGTTTCAATTATAGATAAACGCGTAGATAGATATACGCGTATATCTAGATATACGCGTTAGATATACGCGTTTCAATCGCCGGAAAAGATAAAATTCAGAAGATCAAATATTATACAGTAAATTTCCAGCATTCAAATTATGTAGACACTTTCATTGGACATTTAACAAAATATCTCAGTATGTTTATGTGTTTTTTTCCATCCCTCGCACGCGACAAAACTGAAAAACAGCAAAAACTACCGTTATCAGGCGACGGACGAACGAACAATCCGACACGATGAAAATCAATCATGTGGTATAAAAGTCGAAAAACAAGCTTTCTTATACCAATTCCTTTGTCTAAAATTGCGGTAAACCGCAGTGCTTCAAATAATTTTCATTTCTAGCACGCAAATATACTTGAAATTTACGGAAAAACCAACTGTCTTAGTAGCCTAAGTTAAAAATGCAGATTTATGCCTAAAAGCAAGCACTGGGAAAAACGCGACTTATTGGAATTAGGATTAGTTATTCCCCGCAAAATAAAAACGCATATAATCTGCGGATAGTCCAATTATATAAATTTTAGATCTTACTTACGCCACACGAATATAAGGTCCTACTTAAGATTACTTTATCTGTAAAGACAGTTGGTATATCAATGGATAAACAAACCGCGACAGACTTTAATATCAATAAAACTTTACTGATCCCGTTTATTATCATTAGAAAGATACGTGTTGCAGCAAACCCTCAGATAATAACATGAAGAAATCCTGTATATAACGGAAGAATTTTTTTTCTCATTTAATGCTTACACTGTAGCCTCTTAGCGTTTAGTATGTCCACTTATTCTCAATTTACTCCGTTCCCTTTATTTCTTAAAAGTATGACATCTCCATCCATTTATTCTCACGACTTTCCTATTCTGTCTATTCTACTGAGCCATTCTCTCAATTATTTTCATAAGCAATCATCCCTACAATATTTGCCCCAACCCATTCTTCAACCTTCATTTTATTCGGGTGATAAAAGCTCTTTCCTCTATTGATTATTTACTTCTAATGGATTCGTTGGATTTGCAACTCAATGCTCGTTAATTCATACCACCAAATTTAAAAACCTTTTGTCAAAACTTATACCTAGCAATGCAAGGTTTAAGTTAATCAGCATCCATTATTAAAATCACTCTTTGGATACCACTGGTGTATGCAACTAGTAAACTGACTCTTGGATGATGAGAGTGGAAAGCTTTGGATATGAGTTTGTTAAAGAAATTTCCGGATACGTGAACGTCAAACGATACTCAAATCTCTTCATCTGCTGATGAGATCCGGAAATTATCGAATCTAACTGCTGCAGTAGCGAATCAACTGCCAATCAACTAAGAGTATTCGGTTTTAACTTTGTTTAAACCAGTCAAATATGCCATCGCGGTGGCCGGACGTTTAACCCAAAGCGGTTCGCCCAAAGGAAGGTTTTGAGGACGGCCAAGGGTTTTTTTCATCGGAAGGATTTTACGCAGAGGATATTTAATCAGATACTGTTTTGAAAAGTGAGTGAAATACAACCAAAATATTACCGTAAATATAAGTACGATAAGTATACTTAATTATATGGGGAAGTCATATTTGACCGATTTTGTATTTATGTCTTCCTCAAAATTTTGTGCATAGCAAAAAATTTTGCATAACTTTTCTTGAGGATTTGAAAATTACATTTCTCACATTGGGGTAATTTTTACCCCACTTGTTCTGCAACGAGACCTTTTCGAAATATATTTTACTTTCCTAATATGATTTCGATTATATAGACCACTTACACAAAATATTAATAATTTCCTCTGTTCTAAGCATCTATTGATACATTTTCCAAAGGGTATGAAAACCTATATCATTCAAGGTGTTACTTCTCCGTCATTGACACCTTTATTAGTGGAAAACATTCCAGCGATTGCGGTTAGTATTCTCGCTTTAAGTACTCATTGACGTAATGAGAGCAAAAAAAAACGACTGACCACTCGGCTAACACATTGGCCTATCGGGCACAAATCCATTTAATCGAATATTTTCTTCGTTTAATAAACTGCGGCGGTATCTTTATGTAAGTTCCTTTGACGTCTGTGGAAGCAATCGATGGAAACGTTTGGGCAGGTAAAGTGTTCCCTTGGCAGAAACCGTGTTTACCACTCACTCAAGCCGCGAATACGTTTGCTTTCATCTCCCAGACTCCGCTAATGGTTTCCGCAATCTACGAAAACGTTTCCTCTTGGGCGGAATTTCCCCGCTCTTCCGGCTCCCGGTGCAAACGCGACGGATAATTAGTTTACGAATTGAAATTATGGCTCGCTCAAATCTCTCTCGTTATTTTTGAAAATTTCGGTCCTTCGAATTCGCCCTCGTTTTTAGATTCGGAATGACAAATTTTACACAATGCTTCGTTTGCGCTCTCTCACGACCGTAAAATATGTAAATGTGAACGTGGAACGTTATCGAAGATTTCGTGATTCGCGAAATATTTTATTACCCTTCGGTTGCTATATTTCCGTAGAAAAATTGTTTTTAAACGAGATATCTTCTACATCGCGAGCAATGATTCTTTAATAAATGGGATTTGCCTCTGATGATGGGTATAAGTATTCATTTTTTATGCGTCGAGATCGACACTGAATTTTTTTATCGGGAAAACTGTCAACGCGAATATTTACGATCTGAGAGGCAATGTAATAAATCTTTCACTGATTATAAAAGACGTATAAATATAATATTCAATTGTGATACGGACACGACATCTTTGAAATAAAACTCTTTTCCAAAAAGATGGTTAATGTTTTCAATCAGAATGTATTATAATGTAAATAATAAATTTTTTCCCCTAGTTTTAAGGTTTTATTAAAAATTTCTTACGTAAAGGTGAACAACCTCGTAATTAGCTCTCTCATATTAGAAGAATTCTAAAAAAAAGTACCAGTCTCACATAAACGTTACGATAATATTGCTCCATCATTTTCAATTAAATAAATTTATATGTTAAAACTCTACTTATGGTTTATTCACAGTAACCGGTTTCAATTACTTTAAAGTCATCACCAGGTATAGATTTAGGAGGGACTCATATCCATCCAATACACATAAATAACTTTCGTATCTAGTGCCACACAGTTCACAGTAAACGCTCATTCGTCCTATCCATGCTTTCAGCATTAATATTTACGTAATAGAGGAAAAGGTTTGCTTTTCCGTTACGAAAAATGAGGAGAGTCATTCAAATGAACACACATAATTGGTAATGCTACTTATTCATAAGAGCTCCTCAGCATAGGCATCAAATTTTCCGTGATATTTATGTTGGATGCGTCATAAGATTATGGAAAATGTACACAGTAATTGATGAAATGAAAAGAATTTTTCATTCTGAATCATTCCGAGCATCGGTGGATATATAAAATTCAATACTACTCCATTTGCAGTAATGATGATGGCAGGTTTCGTTATTTTCATAAGAGTGAATCTATGTAACTATGCATACTTAAGCGTATGCATATGCATATAGGTACTTAAATATGGTTCTGCAAATGTTTTACACTACTGCGGTATATAATAGGCTATAAGCAGTATCGTTCAAATAACTGATATACAAAATCGAGGGTAATAATGACTGATGAATTATTTATAAGACCTCTACGACAATTAGTTACGATTTGTCGAAAAATTTACGAGACCGCAAAGAATTCTCTTCTACGGAATGATTTAAGCTGGGATATTCAAATATATTCATTTCACGATGACAGCGTACATTCGATCGTTTTCCCGATGAAAACGGTTGGAGGGGAATCCATTATTAAGCAACTGCCTCGCGAATGAAAAAGGGAAACAATTTCACGTGAGTTATAAATAAATGCGATATCGACCGCGCAGTAATGAGAAAAATTGCCGTAAATTTCAAATTGATTCCATTTTTGCATGATCGGTAGAAAGAACTTCATTCGTCTTCAAAGATTTCACAAGTCGTACGATAAATTCTCTTCGCATTTATATCCCGATAAGGATCACCATCCTTTTGTTACTGACGATAAAAGCCATCTCTGAGAACTCTTGGTGGCCTACAGAAATCCGAGTAATGCATTGTTAATAATTAACTATGTTTTTCTTACTTTGAAAGTTTTCTTTCAACCTTAGCCTCTATAATAGGCAAACTGCGTGAAAGTTACCAATGTACGTAAAATCTATACTGCTTATAAAATGGGTATGGGTGTATATACTGCTGACATGAACGTACATACTTCATGTTTCGTTTCCGACACTTTGTTAGGGGTTGAGGAAAGTTGAATACCATTAGAAGTAGACCAATCAGTAAACCAGCATAGTTAAGAATAAATCTCACTTTTTTCATGAGCTCTAACATAAATCGTAAAATAGTATGCGATGTTCATGCAACTCTTAGTTGGTGTCATCACTTCAAACTGGAAATAAAATTTTCTGGAATTCATATGATTTCGTTCTACACCGTCACTCAAACGAATTCTTACAGAGTGATGTTAATTTCAAAGATTAATAAGTTGACCGCGCTCATGAATTTCCTATAACCGAGATTTGATTGAATGCAGAAATTAGTAAGATAGGAGACATAGTTCTTAAATAGCCTCGGAGTTATGAATATTTGAACGACAACAAATACAATTATGCTCATAATCGATACAAGATTCCAGCACAGTAGACACAATAATCGCATATCTTAAGGAAATAGCGGTTTAGCACATCTGGGAATGATTTTCGAATTCCGTTTCTGGGTAAAAATAACAGTTGTGCAATAAAATACGAGTGATAGCCGTATATATTAGCCGTGAAAGCCTATCAGGAACCCTGAAAGATCTTACATGATTAATAGTGACAAGGGCTAAGGAAAGTTTAAGTATTGTATGTATTTTAAAGTTATAATTTAAATTAATCAGTTTCATTTATGTTATTTTAGCTTATGATCAAAACTCATATTTTCTTATGATGTACTGTGTTTGCTTACCCACTGGTAAAATTTAACAATTGTATAGTTACTGTGGTGATTTTTGTAGATAAAATTCATAGCTTTTTAAATTGTAAATATAATAATAGAGTAGTTTGTAAATAACGCTGGGAAAAGACGTTGTGTAAAGCATGGAGAGAAAAATAATAAAATAAAAAAAAAGAGGAAAGAGTGATTATTGTCTATTGAATTAGTTAGTCAAATTAGTGTAAGTATTGTATTAATTGTCAAATTAGTGTAATTTAGCGTCGCCATAATGTATAATAAATAAATGATAATCCTTTTCTTAAATGCTTCTCTAAATTTCTTTTCTTAATTTTTATCTATACCTAGGCATGAAAAATTAATCTTCACAGCTCCTTAGGTGAACGGCGGAATGTGCATTCTTCTACCACTATTTTCATTAGCATACACTTATGAGTATCATTTGCATTAAACCGTTATTTTATAAAGATTCATCCCAGTATTTTCCTGATTTTTATAGCGCTACCGACGGACAAACAAAGAAAAGTTTATAATAAACACAACATTGATTACTGAGAACGTATAATTTCCTCATTTTATAACTGCGTTTATGTTTTGAAAGAAAATAAAGTTGGAACACGGCTGTTAATATGTCGGCAGGCGGAACTTGCGTTTAGAGACAAACGGGAAGCTCCGGATTACTGATTTCTAAGAAATTCAGAGACAATGCCTCCATCATCCGGGGCACCACAATAGGAGGTGAACTTCTACACTATCCCCAGATGATGGAAGTACTGTCCATGAAATGTGCATTGGGATTTCCCAGGAATCGATTATCTGGAGTTTTCCGTTTGTCTATAAATGCGGGTTCTGCCTGCTGACATACGGCTTACGGAGTATTTTTAAACCTCTAATGTATGCTAATGTATTTTCCTTATACATAAAATATATAAAATGAATTAAATCTGGGCAACTATCACTTTTCTTCATTTTATTTTTCCACTGCATTACGGGGTGTATTGTGATAGGCAACCATTCATTTGAAGTATTGCAGAGTACATACATTGCTTTGCCCTCCATCGTAACGGATCCAAATATATAACGATAGTCTGCAGGGTCCCAGACAATTTAACTTGAGCGACTTCGTTATCACTCATTAATGAAATAATATATTTTTAAATTAGGGTAAATTAAAGCTCTTTCTATCTATAAGGATCTGTCTCAACTCGTATGATGAAAATAATGCCGTGTTGAAATTTCATTCGGTTGCATATAAATATTATTAACATTTTGAAACCTTACAACTAATTCACCGAAATATGAAAAATAATGACCGCAATAAAACGATTACAACAAGATACGAACGAGGAATTACTTGAGAAACTGGAGGTATAGTTCTTTAATCAAAATAAAAAATTATTTTATGGTGAGACTGCACAATGTTTACATTGAGTTTTTGAGATATAATTGGGCAACAAAATGACATTTCTGGCATGTTCAAAGGTGTGACATCAAGTGTAACCCGATTCTTAGTTCAATTCTGTTGAGAACTAATAAAATAACAAAATAATGACAGTGGTAAATACGATAATGATAACATCAGAATGTTCTTTCTCGGAGCTGATGATTCGTTGTATTAATTTTAACAACAGCTTTCTAAATGCGATAGCTCGGGTGACGTAACAGGACCTGGCCATTCCGTTGCTAGGCAACAGGAGACGGCATTGTTATGCGTCCATTTTCGTTCCGCAGGAGAGCGGAGGTGATTAATTAACGAATTGCGTAGAGGCGAGCAATCTCCGCTACCGGATAGGGTGCGCTAATAGAGTCTGCATCGGTCATCGTTCACGGGTTGATGGTCGGCGGAAGGGAAGCGTGATATAAAGAACGCGAAATGCAGCGCCTCCACCGGAAGTGAGAGAAAGAGTAGAAAGAATTTCTTGCGCGGGAAATTATGGTGAGTATTCACCTGCCAAGGAAGTACTTTCGATTCACGCATTGGCTATTATCTGAATCGTAATTAATATCCCTATAGGAGTTTCGGTAACAAGCAAATAAAAATGGCAATACATTTACTTACGTATAAGTCCAAATAGAATTATGTAATTACAGCTATCGCATGAATGAAAGTGAGTATTTCTCTTTTAGGTTGGCTATTATGTACTCAAAATTGTTACACTCATTATAAGCTCAAAAGGATTCATAATTTTAAAAAGGGAAGATATAGTTGTACCCGAAACCTTTCAATTAAAATGGAAAACATGGACATATATACCTCTACTTAAAACAATTCGAATAAAAATTTATATATAAGACTTCCTCAAAGTGCGTCCTGAAATTATTGAGATTAACTATTTTGCTTCCATTCTAAATCTTTCCAGCTATCGCAGATCTATCGCATCCTCTCGTAAATCTTAAAGAAACAATTTCAAAACAATTTCTCTTGAAATTTCAAAGTGAAAACATAACATTCGATCAATTTATGTTTAAATCTTTTTAAAGGAACCTTTTAGTTCATTTATAGTACAGAAAGATGAAAGATTGGGAATGCATGTACCATTTACAACGCTTTACAGAGTAATAGAACATGATGTGCTGCATGTGATACTTCTGATACAAGAATCTCATTGAAGGTCCCATGACATTATAAATTGAAGACAAATATCCGTATCCCAGGCTAGCTCTGCTTGTAGCTGTATGAGGGAGCAATTTCAGACCTGCATTGCAAATCAATTCGTGCATAATCACGAATTCGTGCTTCCAGCACATCATTGTACATTCAAATTTAAGTAGAGAGGCAATATAAACAATTCGAACGACATCAAGAATCACTGGATATCTGGTGGGATTGGTGAATGATAACACGGAAATGAATGTGAGAAAATAAGAGAAATTATTTTGGCGATGGAAATTAAAATCATTGACATACTCAAATGGGATGAATAAAGATTTGTCACTCTACCTGTAATTTTCATTATCAATTTTAAGCCCTCTCGCAAACGGAGATTCGTCCCTATTTTAATTTAATATTTCATTTCGTAATTTAGTTTTTTTCCTATAATTTAACTTTCCTTTTTCCTAATATCCCTTCACTTCTCAAGAATCTATTGTACGATTTTGCAAATATAGGGTTTTTGATAGATATTATTGATATATTTAGGCTATCCCTTACTTTCAGATTTTCACCACCGTAACTAAAAATCTACCATCCACCTCCTTTAATTCAAACACCGTTAAATCAAGACCATTATTACTTTCAAGTACTGGAATTGGATTAGTAGGCGATTTGAAATAGAAAAGTGTCGTTTTAAAGAGACGCTGTGTTTCAAAACCCAGCATTTTGAATACAAACAGCACGGCCTCGGGTTATTGGGTTCCCAGTAACATGGTAATTTACTCCAATGTCTATTAAATATGTGTTACTGCATTCCAAAAACGGGATAATTAGGGGCCTCATTTCTACTTACTATGGTCCAAATTATCTCAATATAAATTTTCCCTATTTTCCTAGCGAGAATCGATATTTTTGGTATCTTAAGTGTGTACTTTTGAAATAAATGGTAATACTGGTTTACTAAAACGCACATCTCAAATATTAAGAAATAGTAAAATTTCCTAGATGCGAATAATAATGGATATACCGTATTTAAAGACCTGAAGCAAAAGCGACCAATATATCTCGTAATTCCAACCTAAATTAATGTCAGCTGACTCATTATATTGCAAAGCCTAAGCTTCAGCCAAAAATATTCTCGGCATCGTTATCTTAATCACTTAAAACTACACTTGAAAACTTCAAAAACACCACTGTGAAAGGAGTAAAGCATGGAGAGAAAAATAATAAAATAAAAAATAAGAAGAAAGAGAAAAAGAATTAGTGAAGACGTGAAGTCTTGGGAAGTATTCAGAATACCGAAATTTTAGGATTACATAATTTCTCGAAAAATCGTGTTTTCCTTTTGAAGAAAAATGCAAAAAGCACACGCAGTTCAATTGTTATGAGATAAAATACAACCACTGCGCCAGTGAATATTTATGTATAAAATTCGATTGGATAATTATGTATACTTGGTCAAGAAATCAGGCATAACAGGCGTGAAATGATTCTTAATCAGAGATGCTGAAGAATGTATTGGCGCACGCACGGGGGAATCCAGCATGTACAGATCCCCCCAGAAGACAATCTGTCTGACATTGAAGATGGCAGTAAGAGATTCTAAGAAAAAGGCAATAATTATTTATCCACTCATTTAAATACAATTTCTATATTCCTTGGAAAATTTTTCTACTGCAGAAGTGTTTACTACTAAAAGAAGATAACATAAATATTTCATTAATCGAAGAAGCAGCTCAGTCTCTTTGGTGCCCCTGATGATGCCCCCTTGAAAGGCAAAATGTGCTTATAGGGCGTTTTAAGCTTTTGCATTATTTCATTGATCGACTAATAAATCCAGATCCCGACCGTGAAATATGTCTGTGGGCACCAATGAATGACAGGACTGAAGTAATCGAATCGGAAACTGGGTAAATCCCCGATCCCTCCCTCAGATATAAAATTAGAGTATCCGCAGACTACATTAAATATATTCACTACAAGGAATGACAGGGAATAAAAATGAGGAGCAGAATCCCGTAAATGTTTAGAAAAATAAAATACCAACAAAGATGGATAAAGAATTTGCAAGAGTAATACAATAAGCTAACGAGGAACGCGAAGAATATAGAACAGAGGCAAGAGGCAACAAATAATAGGAATAATTTATAAAATCCATACGGTAAATACCACGCGTTGGGCGTATAGTTGAAGAATTTGAAAATGTAATTTAACAGAATACAGTGACAGGAGCATAGATACAAATTTAGTGATATTGTCGCTGAAACCAGCAACTAAATCAAAACAACAATGCGTTTACTTGCTGAAAATATTAAATTACAATATCTTTTTAAATCATTTAACATTTGAACTGAAACATATAATGTCTCTGAAGGCAAATATAAGCAATTATAATTTTAACTATATTTTAGCGACATTTTTGATGAATTGGCGACATTTTGGATAATTTTTTTGGGGCATAAGCGACACTTTTATTAATAAATCGGCATCTCTGCTCAAGAGATGAAATTAATAAAATGGGATAACCAAGGAGCTAGATGCATAAAATCAAATAATAAGAAAAGAAGTGGTTAATATTACAAAGTCTATACAAAACAGAGGACCTAAGAGGTCAAGTAAAAAATCTCTTGTGTAAAAGTAGACTACTTATCGAATGCTATAGAAAATGTTTCATATTGCTAAAATTGAAGGTGTTGAGAATCCAAACAGCCTCCGGGCAGAATAATATACAGGCAGAGACTCAGTTAATTAAGATATCAGATATTCAAGGCAGAAATTCATCGGAGCCATTAATTAGTATGCCTTTGAAGACATCTCATTTACTGTGACTGAGATTTAACACGGGTTAGTGTTTCTCCCCGTTGAATATGCACGATGTAGACACATCTCCAGTCTTCTCCCCATGATCTATTTCGCAGTTCTCTAGCAAACACAAGTGCAAAAAGCGCGGAAGCCCGATCGGAGATTGGCCCGAGGGCACTTCCGGGTCACAACATTCGCGTCAAGATGTTATCCATCTCCGGCGTATCTAACAGACGCGCGAGGAAGAGGGGCGTTCGAACGGAAGCTATCGAGAGTAGAGCAGCAGTCTTTTCTGGGAGAAGGAACAAGATTGCGCGAGTTCCGATGAAGGAAATTCATCAAGTGGGACTCGTGGTGTATCCTGCCACCGACATTGGAAAGAGAATGTGGGAGTAATCTCGGATCAGTTATACGAGATAGTGCGTTCCGAAAGAGATGTAGGTGCAAAACTCAACACAGGTTCCTCAAGTTTCAGTGGCGCTAATAAAAATTGTGGAAACCATGACCTGGAATAACAACGGCGCAAAATATGATTCTGCAGGAAATATCAGGCATTTTCCAAAACTTTTAGTCAGCTTTTGGTTTAGCAACAATCACTCGATTCAGCTCCTTTCCATCTGCAAATGTTCTTATTTTATGACCAATTTCAATACTAAGGCCTCCATAGAATACTCTGAACAGCTAAGGCCCGATCTCGCTACCTTGCGGGACTCCCAAGGTCACTTTAACTTGAAGGTTATACGAGCTTAGTACTTCCCGCAGTTCTATATCAGAGAGAAAGTCGGTAATCTACGTAGTTCACAATATCTTCATCGTTACCCGCAGCTCTACATTATCTAGAATCTCTACAGAAAGCTGAATTTAAAGCTACCGCGTAGAATTAAGTTTATTTTCGGCAGATTCCAAGCTATCGTGACCAAATAACACAGACTAATACTTGCATTAATACATTAAACGAAAAATTTTCGAGTTTCTATTCACGAGTTACAATTTTTCAAGGATTCCTATCAAATACACAATAACAGCACACCTGATACTTTTCAGAAAAAGGGGAAGACGAAAATCGGCTGCAAAGAGTAAACCATCGCTACTAATTTGAGCTAATTTGGCACAAGTATAACGACACAATGTACACGTTACTTGTACGTCATGTCGATAGTTTTTTAAAGAAATAAGATGTCACTGGATAGTTTGATGTAGTTAACAACATGAAAGGTATAAAAGAAACAGCCGCTTCCTTATTTGATTTACCGATAGAAATGGAAACATACCTTTATTCATTTAAATGGAAACATTTCACGAAAAAAAAATCCAAATACTAACCAGAATGAATTTCAAACATCTCGAATAGAAAAAGAGGCAAGTTCAAAGCTGTCGTTGGCACTTACCTGAAATGACAAAAGAAAGACAATTTAGTGTAAGAAACGGCAATAGTAAAATATGACTGTGTGGAATGAACAAGAAATGTACTTTTCCACAAAAAAATTGCGTAAAAATTACAATTCCTTTTCATTGCAAACTATAGAGATCCACAATACATCGCCTCTCTCTGTTTATCTTATATTATTTATTTTTAAATCACTATGATTCTACATATGATTGGTCAAATTAAAATCCAAAAAAAGGCGAAATTGTTTAATTAAGTAGTATTGGTGAAGGAAGTGATAATAATAATAAAAATAATAATGTAACA
>KZ308475.1:733651-842928 GCA_000376725.2 Ladona fulva | reverse complement strand
TGTACTTTGTATCTATCCCTTGTTTCCCCAGTGCCTCCAGTGTGGAGGAGGTACTTACCGAGTCAAAGGCCTGGGCATAATCCACGAAGCAGAGTACTAGTGGCATCTCATATTCGTTCATTTTGCTGATAATTTCTTGCAGCGATATATATATATATATATATTATATATAATATATATTCGGTAATCCGACACGTATGAAACTGTGACAGCCGGATTATCGAAAACGCAGGATTATTGGAAATGCACAAATTTAATGCACCAAAAAATCTCTTAAAATATTAATTTAGCAATTAAATGTTGTGACCCCAACTATCTCCTTCTCACTGCCTCGGGTATGAGTCGAGAAAGATAGCCGTATAAACCCTGGACACCAGCACGAGTCTACAACGAACGGTTACGCTTCACTCGCACCCAGCATGGAGAAGGAATGAATAAGAGAAATAGGTATATGATTATAAGCATACATTTGAGGTCCATTTCTTTTAGACATTTCTTAATATCATCACTTTTTACTATCACACTGAATGGTCCTGCACGTCGGATTACCGCAAGGCCGGATTACAAAGATTGTACTGTTAATGTATATATATATATATTTACCTCGGCTAACAAAGACGATTCGTTCAGGAAGCAAATTCGTTAACTTTCAGTATTCTCAATGCTATCTTTCATTCTCATACTAACCTAATCCTTCATTTTTACAAATTTTTGCACAGTCATCAACCCAAAAACTGGTTAGATCCTCATCCTATCCCCCATTAACCAACAATAGCTTTGTAGAGGGAATGAAGCAGCTAGGCAAGATGAGGAATGAGGTAGTTTGCTCTTGCTTTCCATCCCATTGTATTAACATGGATCTTTTTGTTATTTCCTTGAAATAAAAAAACCTATAATGATACAAGAACTAAAATCAAGCTTGCGTATTTTACCATAAATGAATGAAATTTTTAAACACTTTTGCAAACCTGAGCACTGGAAAGTAAACAATACGATTCTCTTGATGCTGAATAACTTGCCCATACCTGACATGGGCTCTTTTTTAGTTCGTGCTCCGAATTTCATAAAAGGGATGGAAATGAACATTAATAATGATATTAATGGAGACATTATGAATGAATAATGAAAATAATAGTGAGCAAACAATTTTACTGGCGGAAAATTTTATAAGTGTTACTAAACACGAAAACCTTCGATAATTGAAGCATTGCTTACACATGTGATACAGTGACCACATTGTCTTAAGTCGTGTAGTGGAGTAGGAGGTAGAAAGGGAAAGGAATTTTGAATCATGCGTGATTGCAATCTGATAGCATTAAGAATCTGGAAATAACCTTGTTGTTTGGTATTTTCTCCTCAAGTAGGAATGTCTGGCATTCCCGAAGAACTCTATTCTACATATTATTATAATCACTATCTTTTATACACTTCCACAACAAAACCTAAAGGATTCATAATGTTGCGATGAAATGGAAAAAATGATTTAGATCCCCAAAAATTAAAGCTTTCACCATTAGATATTTCATGAATCGAATATTACTAAATTTTCTGTCAATAAATGGATACTATTTTTAACAGGTAAACGCCCCTGTCAAGCATGACAGAACATTATCTTAAAAATATAGTATAAAAATATTGTATAAATCTGGTCTTCTTAAGCCAGAGTGTGTTAGTTGTTGGTCTTTAAAAAATATAACTTTGACCGGTAGATGGTTTGATTGATGAGGGATGAATTTGGTATACATTTCCCCATAATTAAATGTATGAAGGACTATTTTGTCAATAGGCATCATGAAGTCAACATTCATAAATCAATGTACTTCAACTTTACGATTTTTATAGAATAAATACATCCAAAAAAAAACATTCATGTTGAAGATTCGTTTCAATTGATATGCTTATACTCAATATAACCTCCGCTACGAATAACTGAGGCTATGGGAGGCTTAAGGTTGAAGGAGTATTATTGACAACAAGTATTTAAGATGCGATAGCTAATTGTAACTTAAAACAGTATTCCGAGAGTCAACGATAATAATGGCCAGCATTTACCATTGTTAGAATTAGATTCTCATTTTCACGTCGTAAATATTGACTGTTGTTTTAAATTAAATGTACAATAATATAATTATTGAAGTAAACATATTTCAGTATACAAACATACTTCCAATATGGTGGTTAAATAGCGAAATATTACACCCCTGACCTATGCGTTCTATATTTATATCCCAGACGTAGCAGTGAAATTGGATGTAGTTTTATGTTTGCAATAGAAACACTGCAGATATAAATTATAATGGGTAAATGGAAAACGGCATCCACTGCATATGTGTTTAGTAGCAGTCTATTCAAATTAATTCCGTATTAGCATTCAAAACACCAGCAGCAACCTCAAGTGACTGATGAAAAATATGGTAACGAAATTCATGAGAACAAGAAGTGCGTATGGAGATGTGAGGAAATGGGATCTGGAATCTCTGAAGCAGAAAAAGGGTTCAGTTAGGAATGAATAGGAAGACGTTTTCGCGTCATTCGAGAGCATTGAAAAACTTAAAGATGTAGAACAGACACTTTGAAGACAGGAAGATTACGAAAATAGGTCAAACAGGAAAAGCTCTTGCGAACGAAAGGAGATTCTACGTAAAAGAGGCCTTTTAGAAAGGTGAATAAAAAGATGTTTATAACTAAATGTACATGCGATATTTTCTAATAATAAAGGATATATTCAATATTTCTGCATCTACATAAATACCCTGCAAGCCGCCTTTTGGCCTGTGGCAGGGGGGGGTAAACACCAAAAGCTCGAGTTACCTTTTTAGCTTATCGTTATCGCGTATCGTTCGCGTAACGATAAGCTAAAAGTATATTAGTATAAGCTAAGAGTTTAATAGACGATCTCTAAGGGTGTCTAGCAACGGTGGACTTAACGGTTAACTTAAAGAATGAAATGAAAAATTTTTTCATAATTTAGTTCAATATATTTCATTTTACACTTCAAGTTCAAGACACATCCTCATACTAAAATTCTGCACTCACATTCATGATAAATACTATAAATTCTTTTATTTATAGTCTAAATAGATAATCACGGGAAATTTTGCCAATTCTTGAGAATTACTGTTAAATTAGCCGTTCTTGTCTCAACGACAATAAAGCACCTCAAACATGCGGAGCGAGACACGCAATATGGCTTCCTTCCATTCTCGTTGCCTTTTATGCAAGATATAGAGTCGTATTTGGTACGAAACATCTTCTATCCTTTGGCACCCTTCCCTGAATTTCCCTGACTTAAATGCGATCCTCAAACAAAAATATTCCGAATGACATCTTACGAAACTCCACCAGGAAATGACAATGATGTTAGACAGCACACCATCGAAAGTAACTTCTTTTACTATATCTTTAAAATTACACCTACCGCCACCACAGTACGGTTATCCACATTCATGAAACACAAAGCTAGCTTTTCTTATATCCTTATAGCAAATCGTGCAATGTAACTTCTTCAACTGAAGAATTTTATTAGGATATTAGAACATATTCAAGTTATGAACGTACGTATTTTATAAATCGGTTCCGAATCACATGCGAGATTGAAAAATACAACTGAGATGCGCAATAATTACTTCACTTTATTCAGTTCAAGCTCAAAAAGTGATATTTCAAGAATTCGTAGCGTAAAATTGAACACTAAATATCCACCGAGACAAAATTTCTGAAATTACTGATCTGCATATTTCATTTCTACCGTATTTTACTGTCTTTGTGGCAAAAACAGAGCCAATACACTTTCAAAACAATTACAATATGCCTTCAACAATATTTAAGCTACGCACAATGCTATAATTTTCCACCCACATTTCCCACTCACTTCCTTCCACGGATTTTCCAGTTCTTTTCCGTGACGAATTTCTGAATTTGTAAGAAGTTTCCTTGACCTTAACCCACGCTACCCAAATTCTGGAATCAGATAACTATTACTCTCACCTCGTGACTTTCTTTTTATTTCTCAATAGAGCTGCGATATCACGGGATTGATACCAACTTTAACGGTTTGGTTTAGAGGACCCCTTCACTTCGCACAATCGTAAAAAGGCGACGGGAGCGATTTTCGTGTCGGAACCATGAACGTATTCGAGAAAAGCGATTTATCGATAAGAGTTTCTCACGCGCTCGCATTATTTTATCACGCCGTTCCGCAACCGTTCGACTCATCGATCCCGTACATTTTTTGATTGGTCATGCGAGTGGGAAGAGATACACAGTTACGACGCTAGATACACAACAGTCGGCTTCCCTCGATATCTTAGAGCATCGGAGCATATATTACATCTACATCTACATCAACACCCTACAAGCCGCCTTTCGGCGTGTGGCAGGGGGCAATTACTATTACTATAGCTTATGTGATTAAAGTTGCACGAAATAGAGGGCGCTTTGAATATTTTTGCAACCAACAACGTCCTTAAATTTAAATAGAATCTCTAAGCGATCTTGTTGTTGTTTATTGTTTAAGGTGCGTCAACAGCTTGGGTCATATTGCATCATTTACTTGTTTAGGTTGAAACCTCACTGTTGTATCTTAGTGGTGTCATAGTCACCACATAATCGCGTTAGAGGCGGTTAGTGCTAAATTAGTTTTAAGGTAGGGTAGATGATTAAAATTAGTATTTTAAAAGATAAATTGATATAGAAAGGCTACTCATGCCTATTCGAGCATTGATGAATTTACGATATCTGTTTCGTGGACGTGTTCAAAGTTTTTTAAAGAGCCCGCTTTGCCTATGAAAGTTCTGTACTCTGGATATTGTGTCATGGTTGTCTCCTAGAGCTGAGGCTATGTCTCCTCTGATTCCCAACGAGCTGCCTATTTTCCGGCAGATCTCAAGTCGGAAATATATCGAATAAAGCAATAAAATATTTTATTCCTTTGTGCTTTTTCCTATACTCTGTTTCCCGAAGGTCAAGGCAATGGGAGAATCGATACATTTTAGACATCCGATTACACACAACTATCGATTACAACTATGGAAAGGCCAAGGAATTTTCTCTTGTATTCATTACTAAAATGCCAATGAGTTCAAAAATAATTTATTACAATCAATACAATTTCTAGTCTTTAAACCACGAGTGAAATTATGCAACTTTTACAGGAATACTTAAATTACAATGGCTTTTTCAAACGTAGTTTTACAGTTTTCAGGAAGGTGTTACATGGAATTACGACATATATTTTGCATCATTATTTGTGTATTAGTTCAACTACAGTCAGTCGACTAATTTTTATTTTCTTCATCGTACACTTTTATTTCCAATGAATAATTTTTTACTGAACATGTCTCCTATTGCATAACGTGTTGGAAATACTTACAACCGTTTGATTGAGCTTTTAAATGTTTTTAATGCATGTACAACAGGACAGAGGACACTTCTGCATACTGCTAGTATTTTCCATTTGCATTAATTCAGTTTCTGAATTTACAATATTTTACGCGGGCATAATTATGTAGAACGGAGGAGTATAATTTACTTGCGGGATCTTTCCAATATAATTTCAGTTTCCAAGTAAATTCAACTGAATTAGGGCTTCATCTTGCATATCAATTTATTTTTCCAACTCATCAATCTTTGGGTTAAGTGGTCAAAAAACACTTGAAACGATAAAATACGTGAAACGCACCAAAGCTTTTGAAATATGAAACTCTTCAAAACCATCAGTCATTAGTCTAACCAGACAGCTTTCTCATTATAACCAAATAGAACAATTTTAAACAAATCCAGATGGATAACGATAATGTATCTTTCTTCAGAAATCTGAACTATGCAAAGAAAAAAGAGAAATTTTTTGGACCTCGTCCTCCTGAAGAAACGAATCTTAAAATAAATTCTATCGATATTATTTCATATTCTAAGAAAACCGGCTTGTTGTAAGGTTTTTACAAACATATGGCAACGCATTTTTTCCATTTTTGAAAGTCACAGAGTAAAGGTCTTCGAACGGAAAAGTAAACTCTGCCTCACTCCTCATCTTGCCCGACAAATCATTAATCCCCAAACCCCTATCATTCTCCCTATAGAGCTTTGGGAAGCTAATGATACGGGTTTGCGATTCAGACTGGCCTTCGGGCTGAATAATTCAGACAGGACGGTCAATAACGCTTATTACTCCTCCTCCACTCTGATTACGACCACATTAAAAACGTACTCCTGTGGCGTCAATTTTGATGGACCACTTAAAAAATAATAGATTGATTAAAGAAAGGTAAATCATGAAATTAAAATAAGTACTTCTCTGGGAATGAAATAAATCAAACGTACGCGACGTATCGAGCCGTCATTGTCGAGTTGGATCCCATCCCGAGTAACTGATTCATTGCGATAGAGCATAAAGGCTATTGAACCATTTACAGCGTGTTTCACCGAAAAACACGATTGAAAGTGTTAACTAAAGCTACTGATTTGATTTTAAATAACGTCTATGATATCAAACAAGGAAATGGGTTATATAATATAATGTATCTTTCTTCAGAAATCTGAACTATGCAAAGAAAAAAGAGAAATTTTTTGGACCTCGTCCTCCTGAAGAAACGAATCTTAAAATAAATTCTATCGATATTATTGAACTTCGCGAAAAGAAAAAAAAACTATTTTTTTCAATAAACTATAAAAAAAAACAGAAAAGTCAGATTCTGTGCCAAATTCAAACGAAACATATGACACAAATATATGTGGATACAGGGGAGGTTTCAATAAATTTACAACACCATCAAACGCGAATACATCAAAAGCGGAAACGTCACATGTAGTATTATTATTAAAATTGTTTCGACAGCTTAGGTCATTCCGCACATGAGGCCCCACCGGGAATCGAACCCGGAACCGCTTTCACCGAAGTCGAACGCGATGCCCACTTGGCTATCCGGGATCCCTGTCAATTTTCCAACTTTTATGAAATTTCGCATTTCGCGAAATGAAATCGCTATTTTGCACACTCGTTATTCCTTTTATGAAATTAATAACAGGTTTTCTTAAATTTTTCTCTTTTATCCTGAGTTGAAAAACAACAAATTAACGGTCAATACCAATTATTATATACAATTTATGTGGCGGGAGAGTTTATACTGACTTCGTATAACTAGGTTATATCTTGAGATAATAATTGAGGTTTTATCTTGAGATAAAATCTGATTATGGAGCGTTTCTACGATCACTATACGTCTACTGTAATTACCACGACAATTGGCATTCTGAATATTAATTGGAGATGACTTCATAAGGAAATAGTTTTGAACCAGCCCCACCTTTACGCAAGCTTCTGGATCCATCTCTGATGCTAATCAACCAACACCCAATTCCAAGTTTGAAGGAAAAGAGACTTTGTACTTTTTCCACAGGATTTCATAAAGACATGATCAGGTTTCAGCGAATGATCGCCAAAAATCCCAGGCGATGACCTGATGATGACCAGATGATGGAGATCATTTGCTGAAACCTGTTCTTGTCTGTATTAAAATCCTGTGGAAAAAGTACAAGTATTTCTGCAAAACATCGTCAATTTCTGTTAATTTTATCTTGATCATTTCGCACGTAGGCCCCAACCGGGAATCGAACCCGGGACCGCTTTCACCGTAGTCGAACGCGTTGCCCACTTGGCTATCGGAAGCCCTCTAAGTCTATATTATACCTATTATATCTACGGCTATTTCGGATTAGGAAATGGTTTGTATGTGTTGGTCCATTCTTACTGTTTTCGTACCTCATCGCAAAAATCCAATGAGTGGATTTGTTGCGGGGGCGTAGGAAAATAAATACGAATTCGACGAAAGGTTTATTTTAGGCTTTAGTAGTTAATAAAGCCTTTCCTCCTCCCTCGGTCCATCTTAAGTTCTTTAAGATTACAGAAGAGGATATTTCCCGATCTTCTTTCCGTCATTCACTCAGCCGTATCATTTTCTGACCTCTTCCGAGGAAAGGACTTTAATATCTGCGATCGCTTTTTTTCCTTACTGTAAGGAGAAAAAAATCCCCCTCCTGCGAACAGATACGTTCTCGTGATAACTCCTTTACGGTTTTTTAGACCCGTAGCGGTCGTTTCCGTCTGCCATCTCGACTCAAGGCCCTTTTTCCCCATCTAAGGGCCATTTCCCAAACCCGTACCTCTTTTCCAATCCCTTTCTCCATCTCTTCCCTTAATATCCACTTTTATTTGACCGCATGTCTCGTAGTTCGGAAGGAAAGTGAAGGAAGGACTTATTTTTCGAAGGGACCGTCTTTCCCTCCCCAACATGGACGGATTCCAAACTTCCGCGATGGCTTATTATACGATATAAACGTGGGATACGGACGTTGAATAATTCATACGGTTTGGAAATACGAAAGGTATGTGATACCAGCATGATGCCTTGGCTTCGTTCGTGCGTGGGTGCGAATTGCTATTTTATTCTCTTAGCTCAAAAACGTATCGCTTCGCCCAACATGTCGCCTTCTCTTCTGCTTTCATATCTAAATCACCGATATGCAAGGCTTTACCAGCAATGGGCAGCATTAGCTCACATGTTCGGCTACAACTTGTTTCCTAATGAGACCACTTTTACAATTACCCCTTTAATTACTACGATTCTAACCAGAATTTGAACCCCCAGTGATGTTGGCCAGAACGCTAATACCTACACCGCCGAAACCAGCAAAGGTAAAAAGAATTTGGAGGAGGCAGACAATGTCTGTATGTACCTCAATGTATTTAAAATATTCATAGTACTTCGACCATAGTTAGTTTGTTTTATAATGATATTTATATTCAGTATTGTTTTCCACGTTTGAGGGTAAGTTCTTACCTATCCTCTTTTTCCAAGCCATAGCATAACCAGAAAATAATTTCCTGCTGAGCCTTACGGAACTGTATCTTGCTTCGCAACATTTTTGGTCATAATGAGCTATTTTTCTAGGACTAACTGAATCTTGGGCGTCTTAAACGAGTTAAAGGCAAGTTTAAGCCTGTGACAACAGGAGACATATTCTTAAATTATGAAGGATTACACAAAACTTTAGGAGGGATGATCAAGATGCACTAGAGCAGGGAATACGAACTTACTGCACGCGTGCCTCAAACGGCATACGAGATATCTTTTTTTGGCAGACGGTACTTAGAGAGGTCCATTCTTCTATTATGGTTCATTATTCTATATGTATTCCTCACTCAGAAAATATGAGTAAATAAATGTTGAATATGTCCTTTAGTAATTGTTATTTGATGATTATTTAAGTAAATTACAATATGAAGATAAATAGAAAAACACTTCTGCGCTATATACCCGTTGGGTCATCATCAGGTGATGTTTATCAGGTGAAATGTTGAATATGTCCTTTAGTAATTGTAATTGATGATTATTTAAGTAAATTACAATATGAAGATAAATAGAAAAACACTTCTGCGCTATATACCCGTTGGGTCATCATCAGGTGATGACCCAACGGGTTGGAACCATGGTCGTGTAATAAAAACCTTTTGTTGTATAGCGTAGAAGTGTTTTTCTATTTATATTCATGATGGAAGACTACCACGAAGTCGAGGCCAAGTTACTGGAAATTACAATATCTTAATCCCATCACTGACATGATAAAATATATAATATCAGAATCGTAATCTTTGGTTTGGCATTGACGCGGAAGTCCATAATATTTATCAATACCGACACTCGGGTCCAAAAAAGGCTCGCTATCCCTAGTTCGCTACACCTAAGTGTTATTTCAAGAAATTTCCTTGGCTTGTTTCCTATTTCTAACGCGCTCGGCTGATGATTACAGCGATGATGATTAGTTTAGGGAATGAATGTTACATTTAGGTCACTTTTACGGCAGCATTCCATCACTAAAACCTTACAGACGAGATCAAAGTGAAATATGGGGAGACGTTTGATCTTGATGGAATCATAAAAAAGAACTCGAACAAAAATATTTCTCGTTACAGAAAATATTACCCGCATTGAGGCGAGAGCTCGTATTTATAAAAGGCATAAAATGAAATCATTTCTCAGAAATAGAAACGTAATGAAGACCAAAAATAAGATTCTACCTACGTGGCCTTGATGCTGTGGAAGATAAGGAATCTACACTACAACAGTTGACAATCCCGCTTTTTTAAGAAAGCATTGTTAGGAGAGGAGCATAGTCTAGTATATAACGCCTATTCCTTCAGTGAAAGCGATCTTGGAATGGATAACCGATGGAGGCGATGATGCCTCCTGTATAGGTGAAAAACTGGGGAGATACCTGAATCCATCAGTGGATCAATTACTGCCCATAACAGTTAATGAGATAGAGTAGGAGTGGGTGCGATGATAACGTCGCACATAGTATGTACTGGTAGTTCACAGCACTCAGTAGGCCGTTTCCTCATGCATTTATGTCATTATTTGAGCATTGATATTTGTTTTAAAATAATCAACTTCACCGGCCTTGCATAGGATCCTTGGTATTCGTATTCAAAATGAAATGAGAATGAAACTGGATAATAAAAATAAATTTTAGATGCTAGTAACCCAGATAGGAGAGTGGGTTTATGATTGGGCCGTGGCCTCCAATTTATTTCATAAGACCAAAGCACAGCATGAATATCGCGAGAACTTTTTATATCCAATTTCACACGGTTACCCTTACGTTAAAAAATGAGTTCCCCCAATTTCCTCGCAGATGTCACTGAAAAACTGACAAATTTCGAGCCAAACTTTTCTATTCCCAAAACTACCAACTTTCATCCAGATATTCTGTAAGTCACCAGATTACTAGCTCAATTCTTAAGTCTAAAATTATTAGATATAAAAATTATGAGAAAATATAGCTCACGCTATTTTTAACACATTTACTGCAGGGATAAAAACTGCGAAACGTAATATCACTTTCACTCTCGCAATCCTTTAAAATATATACGATACATCGTAAAAGCTCACATATTCAATGCGAGAAGAAAGTTTTACATCCAAACGAATAAACTTGTGCCTTTCTCGTAAGATGTTTTCATAAGATGTTTTCACGTTCTAACCAATCTCTTTACTCTTCCAAAACACCCTAGGAAGAGAAAATGATCGAGAGCTGAGGCACACCGCGTTCGTTGAATTCGCATAGCGAAGTAGCCTAGCACACGAGAGGAAATCCTTTGGCAAGCTTCGATTCACAGAAATAACCGCAGCGGAGGAAGAGATTCGAAGTCATTGGCAAGGAAACGTAAACAGAAACACGCTTACTAGTAACGTAAACAGAGGAAGCTGATACCGACCGAAGAGACTCCTACGCAAAGAAAAAACATAAAAAGTACCCATATCCGCAAGGCCATCCATTATAACGACCGACGTAATAATAATGATAGCGGGCGAGCGATAAGGGACGCATCTTTTGATGGAATTATGCGAGCTTTGGGAGAACTTTCGGAGCAATAAAATGAGCCGTGAATAAAATAAACTATTCCCCCACAGCCGGGAAAAATTATATCCTCTCAAATCATCCGACCCGTTTGACATGGGCGCATTAAAAACGAGTGCCGCGATGCGACACCTCGTGACGCATTCAAAATGGAATTGATGCGATGAAAAAATGAAAATGAAAACATTACATTAGCGCCATCCTTCTTGACACTTTCGGAAAATAGAAACTAGGCCATTACGAGTGATGCATGGCGGCGTAAGATACATTCTGATTGCTTTTTGAATACCCTTGAATCGGAGCCGATGTTTGCATCTCGTTAAACCGGGATTCAAGCGTAAAAACAGTATTTTTACGAAGCCGCAGGAAAAATCGATCTTCGGATACTAGCTAAGCGAATGCCTGCTCGGTCGCTGTAGAATAGGATAATAAAAGCTTCAATCAATCAAAAATAATACATAACAAATGCTTTAATGATTAAAATCGCAATAAAATAACAAAATAATAATATTCCATAAGTATTAATTTATTCCCAAGGAAGAATGGACTTGAAAAAAGTCTGACGGTCTCGTCAGACGCACTTAGTCGCATATAATATGCTTCGATTTTTTTCAATGAAAATAAGATTTAGTACAACAAAAAAAATTTTGACTATGTTCAATATATTATATTTCATGAAGATGAAGTACAAGCTTAGAAACCAGTCGTGTTTTTCAAAAATTATTTTTGTGGACGTTGTCAAATTTGTTTTTATTGTAGCATATATGAACACATTCCACCAGATATCGCCAAAACTAATTGGTTATTAAAAAATAAGATTGCTGTTAGGCCCTCTGGCCTGTTTGCCATTGGTGTAAGTTATAATCATGAACATCCAATCATAGTTGTAGTCGGTAGGGTTTTATCCTACTGCATGAAACGCTGTAAAAAACCCAAATAACGAGTTCTTCGTAATTGTATTTTTACTTAAGACCGGTTTCGACTATAGTATAAACTATTATGAAGCCCAAGTAAATTTGGTGCGGAAACCTGAAGAAATACACTTTTAATAGGCTGAAACCGGCTAATTGAAAAAATACACAGCGAGAATTAAGGAGTCCTCAATTAGTAGCAAAACATACCAATAAATACAGAATAAATCAATGGTAATCAAAGGGCATAATAATAATCATAAACTAATCATACATTAATGATTAGAATGTTAGATCAAGAAAACTAGGAACTCCCGAAAAACCGACAACTAACATTGGTTTCTAAGTAAATGTTTAAGGTAAATTTATAATAGTATTAAAGGAACAATATGATCTGTAGATTCGCTAAAAGCTAAATTATTAGATGTTAGTTGAATGAACTTATGAAGCTAAAAAAAAACATTGTGCCAAACACAATAGTGAATACATAATAAACGGGAATACCTGCGTATAGATCTGTGCATTATCTTAATGTCAAAATAATGGTTATTTCTACTGAGTTGACTACTGACATTTTTGTAAACCAACATATACCAGCAGCGGTTTGTAAGAACATACAAACAACCCCAGAAAGAAGTCTTTGTAAGGTAAATTTTTATCGTCACGAGCCATTATTTGCATGATTGAATAAGAAATATTGACCGCATAGAATTGAGGAAAACACGATGGAGAAGACATTTAATATAAATTATAATTCAAATCTTCGAACTTCCCTACATTTTGATAAACTGTACTCATTACCCCCAATATTGTTGTTAAATTCGCCAATTTTTTCCCCACTCACAAGAAATAGGGAATGAGAAATCAATGGCCAACCTCGAAAAACTAATTAAGATGATCCCGAGATGTAAAAGACATTAGACTACAGTGAGATCGGACATGATAAAAGGAATATTATGAGACAATTTTTCGATGGCGAATTTGGGGTATATAAACAAGAGTTTCATTTCCTCTCACGCTGAATTCTCCTGAAGCTCCTGGTACACACACATGCATATCGAAAACACAAAATAGAGTCTAGAGAACTAACAATACAGCAGCATATTTGCTTCCATAGCGCTTCGAACGCAATTTCACCGATCAATGAATGGAAAATTTTCTTTTCTCCGGTCCATGGCTTTCATACTTTATAAAACGATCATAGGTAACCTGAAAGCCTTTCTAGTTCATACTAAAGAGCTTCCAAAAAGAATAATGGATTAAAATTTCGAAGAAGAGTATGCAAACGCATTCCAAGACATATTTGAAACTTGAAGGAAAAGAGACTTTATACTTTTTCCACAGAATTTTATTACAGACGCGACCAGGTTTCAGCGACTGATCGCCATTCTCATTTTGCTAAACACTCGCTGAAATGCAACCATTCTTCGGGTTTTGTACCGGATATTTTGCACTTGACTAACAGAAGCCAAAGGCTCAATTTCTTGGAACAATTTGAGATCTTTTCAATTCAAAGAAGTGCACATTAGTCAACGAGCACCTTTTCCCACTGCTTCAATGCATCCTACCACCCACCGACAATGTTCCTTTACCAACAGTTCCGCTCCACAATTAACTTTTCCACTATGCCCTTCTTCCTCCCCCACGTCCTTTCCCTAACTGCCAATCTCTCCATCAGTCTTCCCTGGGTATAAATATGCTTACGGTTTTTGTTATGATACCTGATGATGGCGATAATTCGCTGAAACCTGGTCGTGTCTGCAATAAAATCCTGTGGAAAAAGTACTCTTTCCTTCAAACATGGAGCATTTCCAAAAAACATCGCCAATGTCTGCGAATTTTATTCCAACACATAGTTTGCTTCCCAGTATTTTTAATACAGCAAAAATGAAACTAGCATGAGGATAAATTTCTAACTCATAACTATCATAATCCTCTAAAAAACATTGTTTTTAAGAAATCCATGTCATTTCTACTATCTAGCGATTTATTTCCAGCAACTCTGAATTTATCTCAACGCAAATTTCATATAGACTTGATTTTTGTGAACTGAACACAGACGAAAACGTTGTATCTATTTTAAAATATACATAACTTTGTGAGAAACTGTTTTCTTGCGATAAGACATTACTAAAGATTTATGTATTTGTAATTACATTACAATTTGGCCAGGTGGAAACCCTGATGAGGAGTATAACACAAAAATTAATATTGAGAGTAATTGCTTGGCATTCGCCAATAGACGGGAGGGAAAACCCTCCACAAACCTCTCGTAGTCAGTGCATTACATATACAGTTTACAATTTAGAAATTAAAAGAATATATATATAATTTATCATTAGAAAATGTATCTTTGGTTAAAGTAAAACAGTTGCTTAAGTATGTTGCTTGTTGTTAAAAATATGTTGCTTGAACAAAGAAATATCCTTTTAATCTGAACCTTTTACAAGGAATCGTTTTTTAACTTGTCAGAATCGAATACCTTATCATACTAAAGTGAATATTACATATCATAGGCGAATCTAATAGACTGGCACAACTTAGAGCTCTACGAGTCGAAGGCTTCAAATAGGTTACGATGCTAAAGGTTACGCAGAAGATTAAGCTGGAATTAGATCTCATCGTATAAGGGTCATCGAAGTCAGGAACAAGTCATTGGTTTTAGGAGTGGACAAAACATCTCGCAAGAAATAGCAAAATCAAGTCGTAGAAACAGGGCTAAGAAAGTCGTATCCTACAGATGTATGAATATAATATGTCTAGGGCGAATTCGAAATGATCAAATGCATTGATTTTTAATTTTATGAGTTTATTTTGTACTAGAGATTAACAAAATAACAAGCGTGAAATGGGAGAACAGTGCATGCAAATAACTCAATAATGAGATTCTCAAAAGGAGGGGCGGTTTAATGAAAAAGAGCCGAAAATAAATTTTCCCCAGTACAATAGCTTCAAATCGTATTCAGAAAACTTTCTGACCAAGACAAAACTCTTTATCCAGAACTAACCGCAGTAGAGAATAGATTTTCTCTTTAACCTAAAAGATATGCATTTTAATGAGTTATATGCATGGTTTCTGTAATTTCTCTGTCTGACTGCCCGCAAATCTACATTTGTGGACCTTCACTCCTAAGCCATTACATAGAATTCAACCAAATTTCTTATACTTGGCCTTTGCAACACGAAAAATAAGGCTGTAATGGCGTCATATAATCGTTGAGGTTCGACTCCAGAACTTTCAAAATTCTTCAATAAGAAATGTACGTAAAGTACGTTTTTATATCTAACAAGCTTTACTTCTTTAACGAAATTAAATTGAAAGAAACAGATCGCAGGAAATCAAAACAAGTACCTAAAAAGGGGAAACTGAATAATGATTCTTATATAGTAATATAGTTTTCAAAGAGAAATTGCCAGTTAATTGGAAAAATGAACGAAAATTTAGTCAAATTAGTGGCTTTAAAAACCTTAAAACCTTTTTCCTTCCACTACCAACGCGATTGTTGAATACCTCAGTAGGCATCTTTCCATAAAAATACACAGAGACCCCAAGGAATAACAGGTGTGAAAAATAGCGACAAAGCTGGGACTCAAACCCAGGTCTCCGCGGCATGGTAGTTCAGTTGTTAGAATACCTGCCCAGAAAGTTGAAAACCTGGGTTCGAGTCCCAGTCATGTCGCTATTATTATTATTATACCTGTTATTCCTTGGGATTCAGCCGCACGGCTCTTCCGTGATTTGAATTCGTAATTTGCCTTTCCTTAATTCTTAATACAAGGGGAATTTAGGTTCAATTAATTGGTTTTAATATGAATCCTATAAATGGTTATAATATGATCATCCTTGGACGAGAAAATTATTTTTAATGGCAATATCCTATGATTCCAGCATTTACAATTACAATGCTGAAATCGCAAAGACAAACTTCCGACCATGTAGGAGTGTTTCTTAATAAGCATGTTTAGATTTCTTTCCAAAGACCAAGAAATATACAATATTCTTGTCAGAATGATTTCCATGATAGATATCTGAAGATAAAAACATCATGACTTTCTCAGTAAGATGGAAAAATTCTTGGAATATTCCTCATGGACCCAAATGCTTCCACTACTACTTATTGCTTTACTTACCGTAAAAGGAGATGTAGTAACTAAATTCAATTAGAAGTAATGGACCACGATAGGAAGGTTAATAAAACCTAGGTTAAACTCGTACCGAAATATTTCATAACAGGAATTATCGTTAAATACTGGGCAAATATAAAAGATTGACATAAAAAAAGCCATAAGGCGATACTATGAAAAGATATGAGCCAGGTAACGACTTGTTTTATAGCTTAGCGAGACCTTTCAGTCAGTAGAAAGGCAGCGTGTTTTCTTAAAGTGAGAAATAGTACTTCATTAACGTGAGAATCCAACTGTTCATGAGGCTTAGTTATCTTAATTACATGAGACACCTCCGTTGTAGAATTGATAGAAAGCTAGCTCTAAACGTATTTTTGGTTCGAGAAATTAAAAAAAAAACATACCAGCTGCACTGAAGAAACTTTTTTCCGTACCACGATAACTCTGAAAGTTCCAACAAAATTTGTTACCCTTTATCTTTACAATAAATCTCTCTTTCTTATCTCATCCATAATACGATGAAAGAAAAATAATTTTAAGCTAATTATTATTTTAACTGCGACTTGTGACCATAAAGGCGTTCACATTAGTCAACGAGCACCTTTTCCCACTGCTTCAATGCATCCTACCACCCACCGACAATGTTCCTTTACCAACAGTTCCGCTCCACAATTAACTTTTCCACTATGCCCTTCTTCCTCCCCCACGTCCTTTCCCTAACTGCCAATCTCTCCATCAGTCTTCCCTGGGTATAAATATGCTTACGGTTTTTGTTATGATACCTGATGATGGCGATAATTCGCTGAAACCTGGTCGTGTCTGCAATAAAATCCTGTGGAAAAAGTACTCTTTCCTTCAAACATGGAGCATTTCCAAAAAACATCGCCAATGTCTGCGAATTTTATTCCAACACATAGTTTGCTTCCCAGTATTTTTAATACAGCAAAAATGAAACTAGCATGAGGATAAATTTCTAACTCATAACTATCATAATCCTCTAAAAAACATTGTTTTTAAGAAATCCATGTCATTTCTACTATCTAGCGATTTATTTCCAGCAACTCTGAATTTATCTCAACGCAAATTTCATATAGACTTGATTTTTGTGAACTGAACACAGACGAAAACGTTGTATCTATTTTAAAATATACATAACTTTGTGAGAAACTGTTTTCTTGCGATAAGACATTACTAAAGATTTATGTATTTGTAATTACATTACAATTTGGCCAGGTGGAAACCCTGATGAGGAGTATAACACAAAAATTAATATTGAGAGTAATTGCTTGGCATTCGCCAATAGACGGGAGGGAAAACCCTCCACAAACCTCTCGTAGTCAGTGCATTACATATACAGTTTACAATTTAGAAATTAAAAGAATATATATATAATTTATCATTAGAAAATGTATCTTTGGTTAAAGTAAAACAGTTGCTTAAGTATGTTGCTTGTTGTTAAAAATATGTTGCTTGAACAAAGAAATATCCTTTTAATCTGAACCTTTTACAAGGAATCGTTTTTTAACTTGTCAGAATCGAATACCTTATCATACTAAAGTGAATATTACATATCATAGGCGAATCTAATAGACTGGCACAACTTAGAGCTCTACGAGTCGAAGGCTTCAAATAGGTTACGATGCTAAAGGTTACGCAGAAGATTAAGCTGGAATTAGATCTCATCGTATAAGGGTCATCGAAGTCAGGAACAAGTCATTGGTTTTAGGAGTGGACAAAACATCTCGCAAGAAATAGCAAAATCAAGTCGTAGAAACAGGGCTAAGAAAGTCGTATCCTACAGATGTATGAATA
The DNA here is from genome assembly GCA_000376725.2 of Ladona fulva. Lineage (NCBI taxonomy): Eukaryota > Metazoa > Arthropoda > Insecta > Odonata > Libellulidae > Ladona > Ladona fulva. The sequence goes on along the minus strand of KZ308475.1, from coordinate 824,665 downwards.
TAATATGTCTAGGGCGAATTCGAAATGATCAAATGCATTGATTTTTAATTTTATGAGTTTATTTTGTACTAGANGCAGAACTTTTTTGTGCTTAGGAGGACCAGATATATACGATAATAGATATATTTTTAAACTAAGTCCCATCATGCTTGACGGGGGCGTTTGCTAGTATATATGTATATAGAATACATAATTAATTCTCTGTTTGCTTATTCTTTACCGACGTCGACGATTCTGCGACTTTTTTTCCATGCATCCACTTTCATATGACGGTTTTTATAATTTTCGTTCTTCGTGTCGTACAGGACGGGATATTTTTCCACCTGCATGATGATCATCTCACTATCGAATTCCATTATCTTTTACTCAGAATAAAAAAGATATTCACAAGAAATAAGATAAAGAATTCGCTGGATGTATGTCTATGTCTGTACCATGCAAGCCGCCTTTCGGCGTGTGGCAGGGGGTGCATGCACCATGACTCTATTTCCTTAATCGATTATTTTCGCGTATCGTTCGCGGAAAAAATGAGTTCTTGAAACTCACAAGCAATTCTCCAAACGTTACATTTATAAGAAAATAATGCATCCAGGCTGTAAATGAAAAGGAAATGATGCTAAAGGAGAGACGCACATGAAAAAAGTCTGACGAAACCGGGACTTAAACCCGGGTCTCCCAAATGCCGATTGGTTGCTCTATCTACTACATATTTAAACAGTATAGCCATTCAGGCACTTGGACAACGCGTTCGACTTCGGTGAAAGATGTCCCGGGTTAGATTCCCGGTGGGGGCTACGTGCAAAATTACCTCACTTTTATCGATACTACTGCTACTACAATATTCCCATACGCTACTGCGTACATATCTCGGTACGATTTTGTACATTTTACTAAACAAGAAATGACGTACGATGGACAAGAAATCCTTCAGCATATTTATGGAACTTTTTTTTCTTTTCGGAAATGCCTAGGTGGTCGCGTCCGCATCTCAGCCGTTTATCACCACGTTCCTGACTTCTTTTCGGTTTGACTGCGTTACGCCGAGCGGAACTGTACAATGAGGATCGACCTCGCGCTCTTCCCATTCCATCACTCGCAATACCAGCATGCAACGCGACAGATACAATCCGCGCCAAACGAGCTTCTCGTTTGTAAGTGGGACGATCCTCGTTATATTGGTACATTTGACCATTAGCCGCTTTGATGACCCATTTACCTCTAACATATACGTGGACATACAATGTAATTTAGCCTAGTTTCTTCTGGCTGCATGATAACTTGTGGGAGGTTCAACGAAAAATATCTCGTTGGCAATCGGCTGTATTTCACAGAAAGCACCTACATCAGTCGATCTCCGCTTTTTTGTCCATGCTCTACCAAAGTATCCCTCCACCTAAATATAATTCTTAGTAAAGATTATGAAAAATAAAAACTTCGTAAACTTCCACACTATTTGGTTTTATTTTCGACCGGTTTCGGCGCAAAGGCCATCTTCAGGTCTTCAGAATCTTTAGAATGTCCTTCCACGAAGTACGGCCTTCCATGATAGAATTTATAATTCTTAGTCTTAAAATATGAAGTCATCTTCATACTAACACATTCCTAACATTCCCATGATCTAAACAAACAACCTTGAAGAAGAATAGTATAAAATGGCAAAAGCATGTTATATTGTGGATGAATTTCTTTATGAAAATCATTGCTGATATATTGTAAACATGAAATGTTTAACTAGCAATAAATATTGTACTTATAATGTATTTATAATATTTTAATTATTATTGTATTAACTTATTATTAATTGATATAATTGTACTTCAAATATAATTATTTAACGTAAAATTTTATACGTTTTTATATTTTTCCTATATATGCTTATGCATGTCTTTCGATAAATAAATTTACTATTGTTATTGTTATTAGTACAAGAAAGAACGGATACTAGGAAAAATTTAAGATAAAATCAATGGGAACTATAAAAAAAATAATAATATATAATCTGAAACAAATACTAATAAAATTTCAAAACAAATGAGAGATATAAAATGCAAAAATGCAAAATAATATTTAAGCACGGCACAATATGTATTTACATACTGAATATGAGATCCCTGGAGCCAAAAAGAAGCAAAAAATTCACAGCTAATAAATTACTCTCGAATTGCTCCCTTTAAAAATTAAATTCCTCCCCGGTGAGGCGTAAGTTTCACGTTGGGAACTTCGAGTCCACATGAATGTCTGCAATACACATGTAATACAACTCGGACTGAATTCCACAACCGACCTCATAAACTACGGGGGCCACTAAGGAAAATGCATATCGATGCTGGCTACAGAATGCGGTATTTTCATATCCCTGCCGTAGGCTACAGGAAATGGTCACCAAATCTGGATTCTACTTGGAAACCCAGCAGTAGGACAATTTTTTGTAGCAAAATTATTATTTTATTCCCTATGCTGTAAGTTGCATGAATGCGTATTTTTCTAATTCTACCACATGAAAAAAATTCGAGTGAACTAATTTACTTGGTAGTTCTTCCTATCCGAAGCTCAACATGAAAACAAAATGTATATTTCATTAGTAAAAATGTGACTTTTTGGCAGTAAACATGGAGACCTAAACGAAAATTTCCTTGCAAATGACGCTGATTAAATTGAGAATGGATTAAGCGACAAAGATAAATTACTAACTCGTACAATGATTCCAAAATTCCTATTGTAAATTTTATAAATAGAAGAGAATCCTCATTTATAATCTAAAGTATGAGGTAGATATACCTTCTGCTGTATACCTCTTTGCATCGATTTACTGCACAATATTCTGCATTTGCAAATCAAGCTCAAACCGTATTCAAATGCAAATCTCCAAACATTTATAAGGAAATATTACATTCAGAGAGACAGAGGGTAAATAATGCTCTCGATGAGAACTGATTGAAAATTAACTTAAAAACAAATCATACCTGAGTTGATGAGAACTATCTATAGATCGGTAAACATTTAATGGCATACTAAAGGATACCGTGGGAAACGTGGACAACAATTGCACATGTTGATGCAGATGGGGATGAAGAACTGCAAATACTCACCTGAAAGAAAAGAAAATGATATTAAAATGAATGATAAGCAAACATAAACATATCCAAACATATTTTGCAGACACACTCGTTCACATCGAAATATTCTGCTTCTTTCAAAGCTCATCTAGAATTTCTGAGGGATAATATACAAATTTAACATTCTGGTAACATCAAATAAGGATAAATCAGCATACATGAGATGATGAACATTGACTCAGGAATTTTTGCAGGACAATTAACTGATCTTCATAATATCAGCGATGTAATTTTACTGAAGCTATTCCATAGTAAGAAAATAATAGCAAATCTATGGCACAGCATCTATTTTCCAAACCAAGATTTAAACTCTCATGCACTTGTGATTAAGAGGATTTATAGATTTAAAAAAAATTAATTAGATACTAAATTAGCTCCAAGGCCCTGATAATTTTACTCCACCAAGGTTGTGACAGTAATTATTAAACTATTATTTGACTATTATCCTTCCTCCAACAGTGTTTAATCAGCAAGGTGCAAGTTTTAGATCAAGGAAATAAATGGCGATGGAAACAAGTAGCAAAAGAATACGTAAGATGAAAGAAGGAATTACGGTTATGATAGAATCCCTAGGGTGGACTTAGACTTCGACGTAGAAGACTTGATTACCGAAGCTTTTCGAAAACTTTTTCACTACAGATCTCGTCGACGAGATAGCTGGTATTGTTATTCCAGTTAGCGACGTGCGCGAGCTCCGAGAGAAAACTAAGAAGCGATTCAGAGAAGTGATTGCCAGTATTGATAGTTACTCCTTGTTGTTTTTCCCGTGAAGGATTAAAGAAGCTAATACCAGCTAGGGCGTTCTAGGGTTATCGGTCTTTTTACACCCCCTGCCACGCGCCACTGGCGGCTTGCAGGGTTTAAATGTAAATATAACTGATACTGATGAAACACCAAAGAAAATAAAATTGCATAAAACGATTTTACTTCGACACTGAGACTAATTTATATTAAACACTCTACTTGGAATGCTAATAAAATTTTGTCAGAAATACACAAACCAGATTTAAACGGCTATCCATCATAACTCAAAAGTTCAAGGTCCCAAGAACTATTAAAGCATGCTTCTGAATGATGCCAGGGAGAGATTTCCAGGGTTTTACCCTCATTAATCAAATAATCCAAATTTCAACAGAAGGAGGTTAATTTCCCAATTTGGGTCTCCGCGAGAGAATTCATAATCTTTAACGCTTTTTTATGCTCGAAAGAAATAAACTGCTACCACGCAACATGGTCGTAGGGTCGTATATTTTTCAAATTGTTCCCTTTCTAATTGCCATAATTCTCCCCCGTCACCATGGTGATGAGTGCTAAGCCCCGGTTATCTTTTCACGAGGAATTTCTCGGCACGTTCATGACTTAGAACTCCCTAAACGAATTGACACGCTAACTGAAGGGCATGGAACAAAAAGCGTTAATCTGGATCTGCGATGAATATTTATTATTCAAGGGGGGAGTTGTCCACATGGCAGAGACTGGAGGAGGTTCATTTACAACAGTCGTCCTTTCGCGACTTACTGCGTCCGCCGCAGTCGTTAAGGAAATTAAAGCGAATTTTTATTGAAGCTATTGGAGATAGGCGGTGTAGAAATGTAGACGACGCATTTGCATGAAACTAAAGAAAGAATATCTGCGCATGTTACAGTTGGAATAGAGAAATATCGCAGATATTGAACCATGCAAAATTGCCTGCATATTTGGATTGACATTTCCATACCGTTTATCGAGTACTAACTAACTTCAACGTGAATTTGAGTTCTCGATTACCCGTGATATTTAGCTCGCGTATTGGATCCTATCGGGAAAATCGAAACTGCGAACTCGCGAATTGATCACCTCGTATTGACAGTTGTGAGTCTCCTTTTAAGACAGTCTAGTTTGAAGCTGAAATTTTTCGAAAAGAGGAAAAGTCGTACAGAATGTAGCGAAAACAAGATGCGATTCAATTATATTGCATGTACTATGGCAGAAGAATTTCAAGATCTAAGGGTGAACGAAGGTTAAGATGGTTTGAAGCTAAATAAAATGATAATGTACTGCGGCGTTTAAAATTAACGCAACACCTGGTGGTGGTTATGGATGGACATCTTTGAAACTATGAGATGTGTGCCCAGAACGCCACTGAAAAATTATGGAATTAAAGTTCAAGTTATTACGACATCCACCGTATTCACTGGATTTTGCCCCCAGTGACTTTTTTTATCTCCAAACATGACAAAATGGCTCGGCGGACAACGATTCACGTCGAACGAGGAGGTCATCGCTCAAACAGATGCCTATTTTGAGGACCTTCAAAAATCCTACCTTTTGGACTGCTTAAAAACGTTGGATAAACGGTTGGAAAAGTGTATAGAATTAAAAGGAGATTATGTTGAAAAATAAAAATATATCTACACAAAATAATTTTTCTATCTTTTTCTAAGGACTTATTAAACGACCCTCGTACCAGAAACCTCGGCAATTAGGGTATACCTCCCACCAGACTAGAAAAACTATATCAAGCGAAGTTTACAGTTAAGCAGACTTCCACGACTTCTGAGAGTACTTTCTCTTTGAAATGGTACTTATAAATCAAAATTTCTAACTTACAGATGAATGAATGTATGGGAAAGTAAACGACCTTGATTTGGCTCTCAGTAATGTCGATGTTTTTCACTTCTGTTTCACCTGAAGTTATTCTGATTTTTTTTCCTACAACTCCAGAACAGGACATAGCTCAACTTTCAAGATTTGTATAGTAAGGGTTACAAGCATCAATGTCACCGTATAACCTTGTATACGGTATCACCACAATGGCTTTTCAGAGCAAAATATCGTTCTTATCGAGGCGCAACCCCTCTAAGCCAATTTTTCGATATAACCTCCTAAGGACTTTAAATGAAATGAAAGGGGAAAAAGAAGACGTATTCTTGAAAGAAAGAAACACAAAATCTAATGTATGAATTATATTACACGCCTATGGATGCAGGTTTGGATTCTCCACCCTATTTACTTGATAAAGTAAAGGTCTCTCAGCTAGTGTACAAGAAACAATAGAAAGCCTCTCCCATTGCTTGCTACGAATACGAAACAAAACAACTTTTCGTTCGTCGGAAATTATCAAACATAGTAATATAAGATTCAGCTATTCTTAATATTTTAATCTTAAAAATTTACTGGGATCCACCAAAGACAAAATTCCTTTATTACACAAGTCTGACATTTATCAGATGACTTAGACTGACTGTGATCGTAAATACATTGGGCAAACCAGAAGAAGAGTCATTAAAAGGTTCAACGAACATTTAGCGCATTTTAAAGCTGGTAGATTTTGTAATTCTAGTGTTGTCAAGCATACGGTGGAGCATGCACACAATATTTCAGTGGCTGATTTAAAATTATTCTGCAACATTAATTCCGGTTTTAATTATCGGGAAAATTTACATATTTATAGAATTCGCAATTCTGTCACGAACACCGACTTAGATTTTGATACGAAATTATACTGTCTGCTGGATTCCGCGGATTGGTGCACTTTTGTTTTTTTTAACTGTGTTCCCGATCTCCAATCTTCTCCCCTTGTGCCCCTGATGCTCTCATGGGGAGCGAAATGCGCATCGGGTTTCTCACTGTTTTCGGTGGTTTTTGGAGTTTTATGACTCTTGTTCCCGAATTGTCATCAGCGGTACATCTCACTTGACGAAACAAAACAGCATCGCCATCCGCTATTGTCACGACTATTCGATCATTATGAACGAATTGACTTTTCGAATGAAAGAAGATAAAGACAATTCCGCCGAACTTTTCGTCATTTTTTCAGAGTTAAATACCCTGCAAAAAGATCGCCTGAAAAGAGGGAGTGATGCGTATAGTTTAATCCGCTCGTTCCTAGTCGACGGGTAATCAACGTGGCTTCCATCGGGAAAACTTTTTCTTTCGGCGCCCACCCCTTTGTTTGCTTCCAGCTTCGCGTCACCATTGTGAGCCCTCCGTTTTTATAGAGTTCATATTTATGACGTTGCTTTTCGCCCCGCGGAAAGTTCTTCGTGTTTATTTCCATCGTCCCCATCGCTATGACGACGGAGAATTTTAATAGAGAAGCCCGAACTTCGGGAACGCGGCGGAATATGAACAATTGCTGCGAGAATTTGTTAGGTGATGCCAAAAAGAAAGGTGCTAAAATGTCATTATCTGGTGTTTTTAGTGGTGAAACGCAATTCATTATGGCCATCATTAATTTTCCCGACAAAGAACTAAGGCGCTACATTCCGACATGAAAATCGTATTGATTTATTGAACGACCCACCAAGTCGTTTATGAAAAAGGGACAAGAACATGAATGCAGACTAAGGGCAAAACACAGTGTGCAGCAAATGTTTTGGGAATATAATTAATGAGAGAATAGCTCAACACCATTTCTTACTTCAATTTCGTTGCCATTGAAGATTTTGACGAAATTCATCGGAAGTGAACTATAAATTCCGTTAAAATGATAAGAGGGCGATGAGTGGCTATAAATATGCTGAAGAACATCACTGATGAGCATGATTTGGTCCCATATATGATTCGGAGGAGGCCCATAACATTAAATAATACGCTACAATTACACCATATCCAATGATTGAAAGAACTTTAGTTAATAAAGTTGTTGCTCCTTCTACTTTACTTCTGTTTATTTAAAAAATTCACGAGAAACTACGTAAGCAATCAAGTATCACCAGCAGATCTTGATGTAACATTTTGTTTATACAATTTAACAGAGGATAAAATCGTATTGAGCCATCAAAGACCAACGTCCCTCTTTCAGGATACACATTTACATGGCATTAAAAACAATGGCAATTCTAAATAAATTATTCTTCCTTGACTCAGCGTTTATTTATCTATTTTAACTCTGGTTAGTAAATGTTGACTCTAGAGGGCCTCAAACATGCATAATATTAGTGCGACTCATATTGATTCACGTGATATTCAATATTACTCTTGCTGCGAACATTGATGGATGTGTTGGTGAATTATCTCCAAAAATCATCAGTAGATATAAAGAAAAATAATATTTGGAACTGAATTTTTTTAGATTAAGATCGGAACTTGTGACAGATTCGCAACCATGAAAAAAAGAGATAATTGAATTAAACAAATTTTCCAACTTCCCTTTCGGAATTACATTGATATTAGAAAATGAATTAATTGAAGGAAAATATAACGTAACCGCGAAGTAAGGTTATGTGTTAAGAGGAATTTTGAGCTGATTTTTTAAAGAGAGAAAGCTACCATTAGACATTTGGGGATAAGGTATTCTCAAGATTTGCAAATAAATTATGGAAACGCACAGAGATCGTATATGACCCGAAACTCACCGTTATTCATTCGCAAGAGGGAACAATATAACTTCGTAAAAACATCTTGTTCGTGCATATTAATTCATTGCAAAGAAAATCTCAGCAAAATGGATAAATAATGGATTCATATCCCACAGCAAAAACTTGTAGCACAGGATGACAGCGAATATACGAGCAATATTCAGAGAGGACATTCAACTGGATGCTAGTGTACTGATTGTACGTACTGGTTTTATATTCTGCTGTTATCAAAAAATTTGGCGCGATCGAAAACGAAAGTTCGCACATTCGACTATTAGTAATACATCGGTACCTTTTTCAACGACGGTAATCGGTTTCAAGATTGTCGCCGTTACTAAAACCATCCTTATCCAAGGCGCGATTTTCCACAACTATACTGCATGTCAAATAAGCAGATTATAAGAATTTAAATCACAATAACATATGGAACATATAATTTATTCAATTATATTTGCGTCAAAAAATATAATTAGGTAAATGAATAGCATTAAAAGGAGTTTTTAATCGTCAATCTTCACCAGAATGCGTCGTAAACTAAATCCTATGTCGTTACCCAATACAATTTTTGATCACAGCCATACGTCGTTAACCAAGTATGTCGTTGACTAAGGCCGTCCTTAACCAAAGCATTATTGCGTATGAAAATTTAATTCGCCGAAAGACCCGTCCATCTCCACTCCTCCCACATCTTCCGATCGGAACCCTATCCCTCTAACTTAGCAACATTAAACGGTCGTTAGGTCCCAGAACAACCGCCTGACTGCCACGATCGCGCGGACGGCAGAAAAATAAAAGCACCCGAGAAAATATTTTTTGTTCGAAAATCCGAAACGGTGGAAAATCCCTCGTTAAAATCACATCAACCTCATTTTTTCCGGGATCGATCGCGTTTCGACGTTCGGAATAAAAAAGATGTCACGGAAGACCAATACACGAGAGTCCGAGTTGCGGCAATGCTATTGAATGGCTGATCGATTGCACCTCGGCCAAGGTTATGCCATAGATAAGCGACGACACGGTTTCGCGCTCGGTCACGAATGGCAATGACCACGCTCTGCGGCCGGATCACTTCAGCCCACCGCGATGCACGACTTTGTTTCGATCACGATGACAACGAGGGTCTACGGAAGGATTCGAAGACGCACGCGGACCAAAGACGAAATGTAACTCATTAAGAATCGATAATGAGGCATTCTTCCCACACAAAAAATAGAATCGTATTTTTTCCGTGACGTAAAATTTCGTACCGGTGAGAAGAAGATAATATTTATACTCGTGATTATTTCTTAGAAACTATGTGCCATACCGAAACACCAATCTTGATTACCCGAGCGGATTGGATCCTAGCGGACTGTCTACGATCCTTGTTGTATTTTTAAGAAAATCTATAAACTTTTTAATAAATAAACGTTACTATTCAATGAGAGAGTTCTTTGAAGATGTTGATATAATTATATAATATGTGTGGTCCTGCATAGATGGTAATCATTATGCTATGTATTTTTTCCATATAATGCATTATGCTATTTCTGTGTATCATGCAATTTTTATGTATTATGTTATGTATATTTTCAAATTTCTAAATTCACAATGTGAAATCTGCAATTTTAATAGTACAGTCGTAATGTAGTCACCAAAGCTTTAAACAAGTAGCAAAATACGACATAACAACTTGCAAACAGATTTTTTCTATGTTCTGTTAGTGCTATAAGTGTTACGAATCATTACTCTATTCTCTTCTATTCTAGGCAAGTAGGGATTTGAACTTTAATTACTTTCATCCCGGTTTTCGGTCCAGTTCAATGGGAACCCCAAAATTAGGTTCTGTTCCGGTTTCGCTCAAGTAGCAATCATCGAACCGGTTTAAACCGGTTATTTCCTATAAGTAATCCCTGTGCAAGTTTTATATTATAAGTCTTCCTTAAATAGAATATAATTGAATACCATTATATGTTAGAATAAAACAATATGTGTTAAAGGAATAATGACAGAAGAATTTCGGTTACTAAATTACAAAGTTAATCAGTAAGTCGCGATTCACGGTTGGACGGTTATAAAAATATAAAAATACTTTCATTTTAAATGAGAATCGAACGGAAACAAATCACAGTTTCCAGTTCAGGTTCGATGAATTTGAATTTTCTGTTCCAATTAGTTTTCCACTACGGGAAATATAACAGATTTTCTGTTTTGATTTTCGGTTCGATTCTAGGTCGACGTCCTATTAGCAAGTTAAATCAATCCCTTAACTTAGTTCCATAAAACTAAAGAAATGGAATCCAGAAAATGTCCGTTCCATTTAAATTTAATCGGGAACACTATCAACGTATGTATAGAGAAATACATAGGTAAAGCTATCACTCTATTGTTACTAGCCTTAATTGCATGCGAGTCAACCAGCCAGGCGATTCGATGCGACTAGATTAATTACCCTCAGGTATCCAATGCAGAGGATCTAATGGAAGTAATCTGCTGAAACGGATAGACCGAGTAATTAATGGGGAAGCCGTTCAAAGGGCGAGTGAAGACAGAAGTCTACGAAGAACTTTGGTAAAAAGAGAAAGAAGCTTAATTAAGCATACACGTGAGCACGGTAGCCTCGGGAGTTCGAGATTTCGAGCCCCCAGCTGTATCGCGGGCCCTCGTATTAATTCTGACGGAGGGCTTTCTGGTTTCTCGGTAGACTACTGAAAGCTATGGCGGGAGGCATTACAGAAGACAGACGGCAAGAATAAAGAGGTGGTAAGTCAGAAAGGAATGAATTAAGACGAGATGAAGCATCTAGCAGGATACAGAAATGCTTGGATAGGAGCTACAAACATATCCTGGGACTGATAACCCTTGATGATTATGAAAGTGATGAAAGTAGTAATGTTAAAAGTGCTTCGACAACTGAGGTAATTTCGCAATTATGGGTCCCCACCAGGAATCGAACTCGGGACCGCATCCACCTGAGGCGAACGGGCAACCCACTTGGCCATTCGGGAGCCCAAAAGTGATGATGACAAGACTGCATATGCGTACACTTTCCGAGTGAAATATTCTTGCTGCAGCAATATTTAATTTAAAAATTGGACGTACGAGGTAGTCCCAGAAGTGTCCTACCTAAATAAGAAAATGCAAAAAATTTGGAAAAATATATCTTTATATCTCAACTGTCTCCTTTTAGCTTAATACACCTTTCCTAACGATGTTCAATAGCTTTGATACCATGTTTACAGTGAGAACCGTCAAAGTCCTCAAAATAGCCAATGACCGCAGACTCCTCTTCATAGTTAGGAAATCTTTTACCATTGAGACATTTTTTCATATTTGGAAAGAGAAAATAATCCAAGAGCGTTAAATCTGGCGAATATGGTGCAGGAGGAAGCAATTCGAACTTCAACTGATTAATTTTGGCCATAGCGATAACGGATGTGTGAACTGGTGCATTGTCTTGATGAAACAACGCTTTCTTTCTCGCTAACTGCGGCCATCTTTTTCTTGATTTCATGACTCAAACACTGTAATAAGTTTGCATAATAATCGTCGTTGATTGTTTTTCGTTTTTGAAGGTAATCAATGAAAAATATCCCACGCGCATCCCAAAAAACTGAAGCCAAAACCTTGCCAGCAGAAGGAACCTGCTGGCAAGGTTATGGCTTTTCGTCTTCTTTGAAGCCGATTCTCCCCTTGCAGTCCATTGTTTTGACTGTTCTTTCGTCCCAGGTGTGAGGTGATGGTCCCATGTTTCATCCATGGTTATGACTCAACACAAAAACTCGGCTTTATTGCTGTGATACATCGCCAAACAGTCGATTGAAATATCCTCACGGCGCTATTTCTGTTCCATTGTGAGCAAACCCGGCTTTTATCTCGCGCACAGCTTTCTCGAGTCCAAATTTTCAGTCAATATGCAATGCACCGCACTTTTTGAAATGTCTACCATAGCTCGCGCACTTTCAGTCAACTGTTATCCAACACCATTTTGTGAATTTACCACCGCCATTTCACCTCATTTGGTTGGCCAATGCGATGTTCGCCTTGGCAGCTCGTACGGCCTCGTTGAAACTTTGCCACCCAATAGTTTATTGTTGTAAACGAAGGAGCAGACTCCTCCAGAGTAGAATCTAGCTCGGCTTTGATATTGGTTGGATTGGTTGAGGCCTTTCAAATGAAAATATGGTATCACTTAACGATTTCCAATTTTTTCCATTAAAATTCGACTATTATTCGAAAATTTGTTCAAATGTTTACAAATTCACTGGCAGCGTTCACTAATGATGGCTGTCAAACAAATACTAAACAACGTAGCGTCTTGAAACTTCAAACTTACGCTATTTAAGGTTGCTACTTTCGACCATAGTAATTTTTTCAAACAACAACCGCCATTTATACGTCAGGTCGGTCACTTCTGGGACTACCCTCTTAAATGGAACATGGTTTATGCGGAACTCGAGCCCTCGCAGCCAAGTGTTCACTATGAAGCTAAAACTCGTTGTTGGGACCTATTTTAGCTAAAGATTATAACATGAAATCTAGTAGAACATGAAAATCTTTGTAGAAAACAAACAGAGAATCTCAAAAGTAAATCTACTCATATTAATGAATGATTGCTGGGATAAATCGATAAACAATCTCTAACATGCTTTATGACGTAAAATGAAACGCCAAGAAAAAAGAAAACCAAAACCCAGTAAATTTTTCTGTCCTAATCCGAAAGGATAGAAATATCTATACATAATAAACTTTATGAAATAAAATAAATTACTTTTATAGGTTTGTAGGGTTACGCGATGGTTGGTTATTAGCATAGTTACATAACTTTTGGATAAAAAATTATATTTAGTACAAAGATATAAGTTATAAGCTATTATTAGTAAGATATTGAATGAATATCTATTATCCTTTGTTACATACGAAGTAATTTTTATCTGATTCCATAACTACCAAATAAGCTTTTTCTATTCAACCTTTTGTTTAATGATCGAGCATATAGCTACAGAAAAACAAGGTTTGAATAGTAGCACAGTTAGTTACAAATTTAGTTCATTATAAAGGAAGAAGAATATCTTAATAACAAAAACAATTCCTCAAAAAACGAGCTTTTTAATGCGTCAGGGTAATAACTGGTTCTCAAACATTAGATAGATCTATTATAGAATTTAATTTTCCGATAAATGCCCACTCACAGACAAACGAGAAAATTCACAAAAAGTTTTCCCTTGCGTGCTCCATAAAACTTCAGCTCTTCCAGGAACATCTTCCGAGCAAACTTTTTCGTAAGAAATTTTTCTATTCATAGACTGAACTCTTAGGAAAATATCGACCCGATTTCCAAGATTATAGAGACATGAGTTGAAAACTATCGCAGTCAGAGGAAAGATTTTTCCTTATATTTTCCTATGATAAAAAGAAAGAAATCTTCGCGAGGATTTTTCTCAAGGTCAATGACGGGTTTGTAGATATACGGAAGTCCCTCAGTGAGCCGTCAGAAGCACGCCACTCGACTATGAACGAGAAATACCGACTCCTGCCTAAGTAGAACGAGCACGTACACGCTCAAACACGCGTATAGAAGTTTTAACTGTGTAACTCTATCCTCCACTCTTCACTTCATTTGTCTCCTCGAGGGAGAGGCTTTTAATGCTCGCCGCCGTAATTAAACCTACTAGGAGACATTCTTCATCTTGATATTATCCTAATAATATCTTAACCTAAATTTACCTAAAACTCAAGAGTTAGAAGTTACGAAGTTTTAAATTTATAGTTTAATTTTTAATAATAGTTTAAAAGTTCGCAATATAAAATGTCGACACCTCACATAGTAGTATTATAGGCAATTTCTTATTTCCCTATAAAATAGAGAAGACTTTTAATCAAAAATGCGCAATTGTTTTTGGTCGCAGAAGAATTCATTTTTTTAGAACAATAAATTAGAAATGTATTTTTTTTTGGGAAATAAAATAGAAACAGGTACCGTGCGAAGTTAAAATAACTATTAGAGCAAAATTTCATTTAAGATATTTACTCTACCGCTAAATATTGTTTGCGGCCTAAATTCAAGAAATCTGTGATGAAATACTTGAAAATTAAGTACAAATTTGTCACAATCGAACACCGCCGATAACATATACTCTAAAGTATATGTTATCGGCAAATATCCACAGTATCAACATATACTCTAAAGTCGAGTTTATGTTGATTTTTCGCCGTTTTATAGTGGTATGATAAGGAACGATGAATCGATGGCGATAGTCATATTAATTTTGTCTACAAATTATAACTTTAAGCAATTTTAACGGTTACGTACGACATAAAACAAACTGCTGAGCATAAATCTTAAATCATTATTTAATGCTCTCAATCCATAGATGTAGAAGTAATAGTTTTAAAAGTGCTTCGACAGCTAATGACAATCCCGAGGATTCTCAGTCTTACCAATGCCATACTAAAAGAACTGCGAACAGAGGAAATATTTTCTGTTAAAGTTGATTCTTATTAGAAGAGCCCTAAACCTCCTATTATGAGAACAGAAGTAACTGATTCTTAATTTTTTGTGTGTATAAGGACTTATCAACCCTAAAGTTGACTTCTTGTCTTTTTTTAACATTATTTTATTGCAAGTTTGTATTGTATGTTTTTAATCCATGTTTTTTATACTTTAAATGTAAATTATTTATCTTTATTTTGACGTATTTATTGTATTCTATTACTGTAACTCAGCTTTGTGGAGTTAGCCTGTTTGAGTTAAATAAATAAAACCAGGTAGGACAGAATGGAGAAAAGGACACTAAGTAGATATATATATATTTTTTTTTCCTCCATGCTGTTCCTCCCAGGTTAATTTAGTGAGAAGAGAGACCATCATCACAGATTTGGTCGACAAGAAGATAAAGTGTAGGAGAAAAAATGTGTTAGCTAATGGATGAGCACAATAAACAGAGTTATCAGGGCCTCGTGAGAAGAGAAGAAAAAAGGGGATAATGTAGAGCTCATCCAGGCGTAAAATCACAGATCGACGGAAAAAGCAACGATAATGACTCTTCAGTCTTACTCATTCCGTACAAGAACGCATTCACCAGGAATTATCTACTGAGTAAATAGAAGATATGTCGACAGCTTGCAATTAAACATTCATTTAAATTTTCAGCAACTAACACGACTTTATTTATGCTGAATAAATTCGTAAGGCAATTACCACCACTTCCACGAACCATTGATTAATGGAATTACACCACACTAAATAGAATCCAAATTTACGCTCGATGTTCCTATCGATAGAAAAAGAATAAATGCTGGACATTGAGAAATCAATACAAAGAAGACGTTAGACGAAATAGGAGCTGATGCAATGAAATAAATTTGAAAAATGCTTCGAAGTTTTGTTTCATCTTCAGCAATCTTATGGGCATTGAAAATGAAAGGTACGATAAATAATTGGTAAAACAATCCAATACTTAGGAAAACCTGAGCGATTTTGGACTAACAATATATGCACAAAGTAAAGAACAAACAATAAAAAGTTTATATCTTGAAATTCAGTTTTCCATAATATCTTCTCGTTTTTTTTTTTCTGTTCGTACTTCGAAATTAAGCTCGTATCTAGAAATCAAAATGGGGAAATAAAAAGTCCAAATTCGAAAAATTCGTAAATTGAAAAGTTCGTATACAGAGAGGTCCTCAAGTCGAGGTGCCACTGAATATTCCATTCACATTATGTACACAATGTTACATATATTATGCTGCCTTCTACAACAGAGTTGTTTAGGCCAGCATGCAAGAATACGGCATGAAGATTTATACTAGTGCTTCAATTATCCAATGTTTAGAAAATAATTTTTTTCCTAGAAACCGTATCCGTAGATATAATTGGAGTAACTCGATAAGAAAACCTTGTACAACCGCAACAACTGAAATCATTTTTATTTCGTTTAAAACCTCGCTTTCGTTTCTGACAGAATATCGATTGCATGTATAGTTTCAGCAGAGATTCTATTCCTTATTGATGCTTCAGGCGTAGACATTCTGGATATAAACACTTATGCAAAGGTACGAAATACTTTTGAGTTAGAAAACCCTTGGTAACGTACAAAATGAAGAAACATTTTCTGAGAGAAGACAACGAATGAATAAAAGCAACGATGAAAAATACGAAATAATTTTGTTCTAAGAATAATCCTCCCAACCTACAAAATACGGAAAAGTACTCTAAGCAAATACTTTAAATCCACGAATATTTAATCTCAAAAAATGAACGAAGTAGACGTTAAATGTAGGCTTTGTTCCTGGATTTCAGCTCCGAGCCTCACTTTCACACATCCTTCATAATCACTCAGAAGGCATTCACCGGAGAAACGCGAGCGAAAATGTATGCGTTCGATTTGAGACGTACTCGAGACAACGCTGATGCATTTCCCAAACATCCATTTCATGCTGCGGTAAGGAACGACGAGAAGACGTACCGTCGCCACGTTAATGCATAAATGGGGCGTTTAACAATGCCCCGAAGGAATCCAGCCACACAAGCGCATGGATGCATCTCCTTCCATCACTTCGCATCTTTTATATCTCTCATCTGCGAGAATCATCTTCCTATTCGACGAACCGACGGAGGAATATTGCGCATGAAAAAATTCTGCACTCCTCAGTGCGTTGGCTAACACTCGGGGGCATTGAATTGAAAAAACAGCTTTGCTTCCGCCTCATACACTCTAACAAACGATGACTCCGTGGCGACTGCTAACAGAGACGCGATGTTTGAGAGATGTCTGGAGATCTTGAGCGCTACGTGTACTCAATTTCCTATGCCTCCTTGTCTGCAGATATCTAATCTAAATGCGAATGAAGGTTCATACTATTATCTGAACCACGCACTTCTAGTTTTAAACTATTCTCTAAGTGATTTCTTCATATTTTACAGCCGTTCCTTTTCCTGATGCTGAACAGTACCTACGTCCGTGTAGATGGCTCATTATCTGACTCTGCCAAGTCGCCCTGTCGAAAATTACTTTATAATTCAGACCGCATTAGCTTTACAACCCGAAGTAATGTTTTTTTTTCGTAAAATAATAAAATACATAAAAATCGTGACCTCGCAATAAACCATAGATTCGTGAACAGTGATGAAAATATTCATGATTACGAAAAAGATTCAAAGTTTCGTGATCCAACGACAGTTTTTGATGAAATTTTCCATCTACCAGAAAAAATATTTCACAGAACGATTATTAATTTTTATTTCCCATGATGTATCTATACCTTTTGTGTTTCCCTTTAAACATATAAATAAACTTGCCACTGAAATTTCCACTGGACTGTTGGTTCTCTTATATTGTATATCTAATAATAATAACAATTATGATAAAAAAATCAAACTTTATACCCAGCAACTCGCTTTTCGGAAAGTGGTAGAATGTGCAGGCATCGTTATCTCGATTTTCAACCGATTTCCTACATTATTTCCATCGTGCATCGGTCATGTAAATAATTAATTAATGGATCATCTGACCCTCGCAACGTCTTCCTTGATTTTTGCGATATCTGATTCCTTGTTGGAAGTGTGATTTCAATTATGTATCCGAAGAACTTTTTTTCTACTTGACTCAGCAATTTGCAGCGAACTTTATAATGTTATTTCTTCAAAAATTCCACAAGAGGCTAACCGCGCCAATAAAGGTTCAATCAACCATAAAGCTTACCCATCTACGGTAGCTATTCCTAACGCAACATACGGCC
Source organism: Ladona fulva (assembly GCA_000376725.2). NCBI lineage: Eukaryota > Metazoa > Arthropoda > Insecta > Odonata > Libellulidae > Ladona > Ladona fulva. Next base: position 806,490 of record KZ308475.1, on the reverse strand, counting down.
TTAACAAGTTTACCTTACAATTAGTTTAGCCAGCTCTCTGCATGCTACGATCCAATTTACTTTCCTTCTCGTTCATTCTTAGTGTATGATTCGCGAAAATTACCCGCAAAGTTTCAAATATGACTTGTCCGCAACTACTCTCGTGTTCAGAGCAGAAGCAGTATCATTAAAAGTGATTCGACAGCTGAAATCGTTTCTCACATAGGCCCCTATCGGGAATCGAACCCGAGACCGCTTTCAACGAATTCTAACGGGTTACCCACTTGGTTATCCGGGATCCCACTTGTGCTCATGTTCTGAAGATAGGGGCAGCAGATGGATCGTATAATGTCCTACTGCGTCTTCCAGGAGCAAGTTTCCGACAATTTTATATAATAACTTAATAATTCTCTGCTAGTTTATAAAATAACAACCTTTTAACCTCCCTTTTATAAAAGTTTTAGTGAAAGAGCATGTCAACGCTTACAGAACTATAACAAAGAATGTTTTGATGAATTGATCCCTTCAACATGTTATTATGTGGTAATGACGTTAAAAGAGAAAGGAAATTCTTGAATAGTTCGTGGTCAATGACTACTAGCAGAAAGAAGAGGAGTGTATCTCTACTTTTGCATGCGCATCTTGAAAGAAGAATGAGTAAACTGAATGTAGTTCAAAGTGAAGGACATTATGAAAAAAAACATTAGTTACCGAGCCAGTACTGAAAATTTAGAACTATTTCCTCATTCATATGCAATTTGCCTTGCTGCGAATACTAACCTGCACCTCACAAACTTAGCAGATCCACAACACTGACACATTTGGACACATTCTCCTAAAAATTTAAAGACAACATGGTGCTGAAGTGGGAGCAAAAATAGCTCGCTCCACCAGAATCGATGCTAAGCTCCAAAAGGCTGTGATTTTTTTTAGGCTGCTATAGGATTCTATTTCATGTCCCCAATCTAAAACAGAAACGCAAATGATATATTTACGAAGGAGACGTTCTTATTGCGAGGAGCTTAAGTCCTTTCAGCCCTACCCTTTGGCATTGGGCAGCGAATGTGCAGCATGCTAGTTCATCTTAATGAAGGATTTACCTTTTCAGCTGCTCTGAAATGAATGACTGGAGGAAGATGACTGCGGGAAACGGAAAAAGGAAAGGTCAATTGTAGGCTGAAACTGCTGAAATATTAACTATCCATACCGCTGTGCGTTCTTCCGTTTAAATTTCAATGAACTTTTCTTCTTACCCCAATGACTAAACATTTGAATCTGAGGGAGGATGTGACAATTTTAAATTTAGTCAGTCTCACGAAGATTTTATGATTTATAGAGTACTATCTATCGGAACCTAAAAGTTGATAATTTCTGGCTTTATTTAGTGGATTCTTAGTAAATGAAGAAATCTTTGAAAAACGCGACCGACTCGGCACGGAATTAAAGACGAATGGAACTGGAAACTTGATCATTAAAAGTGTCAATGACAGAAATAAAATGCAAACACCAAAAAAAACTCCATCTACACCGGTGCCCTTGTCGACAAACAAATGAGTCTTTGAAGCGGCTAGTTCTACCATCTATTTTCTTAATTTTTTTGTAATATCTAATCGGTCTCCGTAACAGGATGGACACGTAGTATCTGTCACGTTTTCCGTGATTGTGTTATCTCTGAATTTCCTGCTGAACTTTAAACTTAATCTCTTTTCTTCTAACAATTCCTATCCTATTGACAGGAATATTTAGTTCCAATTTCGCCCGAAAATAAAGTCGTATATATGTAAGTATCTTATGCAAAGGGTCACTACGGGGATATACTAGGGGAAGAGACGATAGCAATGCTTCTCGATTTGTGGAAGGACCCACGGAAATACGCGGGGCCTTTCTTAATACACGAATGCAACTCTTGCCTGCAAGATTTCATTTACTACAGGAATTGTATCGTTGTAGTCTAACGAACGCAAAGTAACATGGCATGAGGACTTTTTCATCGCTCCTGCAGACTATTCTTTTAACGAAGCAGAGTTTCTTAATTGCCTGTCCACATCATAGATGACAATTCAGCCATTTTTGGCTATATATAGTGACCTTTTCCTTCATTCAGCGACATTTTTTCTATTTTAGCGACATCTCGCTCGATGTCCAGCACCTTCTGTTTCACACTCCTCTACGATCTCGCAGCATAGCATGTTTTACTTACATAGTAGTAGTATTGTTAAAAGTGCTTCGACAACTAAGGTCATTTCGCACGTGGGCCCCCACCGGGAATCGAACCCGGGACCGCTTTCACCGAAGTCGAACGCGTTACCCACTTGGCTATCCGGGAGCTCATGTTTTGTTCACATATAAATCAAAACAGCATTAGGTTTTCCTGATAAAAAGATATTCACGCCATTTCTTTAATATTTGAATTGATACCACGTTCGTAAAAGCGAATTAAGGCATTTCTTACTAAAATTTTATGAGTTTAAGGACATCTTCATAGGTTCAGCGACTCAGCTATTTTTTAGGGTGCATCTAGTGACATTATCAAAACCGAATTGGCATCCCTGGCCCACATAAGCGGGTGCCGCATCCTAAAATACTGGTTAGGGTGACTCCAAGATATTTCAGCTGCCTATTGTCTTCAACCTATAGTGTCTTCATCATAAAAAAGTGTTATTGAAACACCTTAAGGGCCGATATGTGGATATCTCTACTAATCATAAAAATAGTGATAGAATACCGATACGACTACAATACGGGTTCCCTGGCAGCCAAGTGGGCAACGCGTTCGACTTCGGTGAAAGTGGTCCCGGGTTCGATTCCCGGTGGGGGCCTACGTGTGAAATGACCTAAGCAGTCGGAGCACTTTTATCAATACATTTCAATCGCTGCTAAAGAGGTGACTGGGCTGGCTTACAGTCCAATAATTGGTTAGTGAAATCCTTTTTGAAACAGCATTGGAATGAATAGTACTGACTTGGCAGAATTTGGCAGAACCGACTCTTGGATAAAAATTTCCTGGGTTCAGATTAGCGCGAGGGTGAAGAACTTTTGCCGTTGGAAGGCCACATGCTCCAATCCGCCGCCTAAGAAACCATTAACACGTTTGTGAAACCATCGGGCCGCACGTAAGTTCCGTAATGCCTATATTCAAATAGTTTAAGTTCTGAATTATTCAAAGTAAAATGAATTTAAACGCAAAGTTAACCTTAAGTAAGTCCAAAATTTTCATCAATTTTCCCGGATGAAAATAACGAAACTGGCAAGCAAAATTACTTAAATGCGTGATTTTTTTCAGAGAGTGACGAAAATGCTGCAGTTAGCTTACCTTGGGCTAACGCATAATGCCTCAGGATGAAAATAACCCTGGGCAATCCGTAACTTGGGTGAAACGACTAGAAACCCCATGAGTCTACGTAAGGCTCGAGAAAAATTAATACCCTTCATCTCCTTTCATCGTATTCCATTCCTTCTACCTCAGAGGCACATTAGCAAGGCCGTAGTAGTTTACTCTTCGCTTAACTCATATTTTCCGATAGCATCAAATCAAAACCCGGAATCAAAGATAAAATTACTCTACATCTGACGTACGAGTCTGAAAACGGCTGTCATATCCATCATCCGCAGATGCTGCCAAGGATTTCACGTCCATTAATTTTCCCGCGCTCGCCAAACGCACCGTGCGTTAATTTACACGAGATGAATTATCGCGACACCTCAAGGTTGCGAACTAATGACAGTTGGATTAGAGGGAATCGTGGCAATTTTCGCATCCAAGCGAGACGCTAAACATTTTGCAATTTGATTTTCTGGCGAAATTTACAATCCAACCTCAAATGCCAATAAAATTAACTGCGTAAAAAAGAGCTTGTGGAAGTCGATAACAGTCGTAATCTGCGAATCATAACGGAGAAAGCCGAACAGCGAAAATCTAATTCGAAAAAATTCGATTTCTTGCTTGATGATATCTCGAATTGTGTCACTTAAATTACAAGCAAGGCGGAAGGGTGCATATCATCATTCTTAGATTTTCGGCGTATCAAATAAGGAAAATTCGAACAACGATATCTCGCTAAGGATTAGATTTAAAACATCGACATTAGTAATGTTGGACTTGATGATGATTTCGGATAAGAGAATATATTTCAGGCTTTGGGTGATACGTAGTGTTTAATATAAATAAATAACGTCTTTATTTCGGGCGAAATTGAGACTATTAAGTCTCCTCTTCCATTTATCCCATCGTCAGTGTGACTTAGATCTANTCTTAACATCAATGTCGTTATAAAAATGCGTCAGCGATCGTTGAGATTCAGTCTCAGAGTTAAAGAGATATCGATTTCAATTCTCTAGTCGATGAAAATATCGATCTTTATTTCGATTTGAGGAGCGGGGCCTTAGATCTCTTTCACCAGCGGTCTAATTCTCCTCCACCAATCCCTTAGGATTATGAGTTCGCCCTTATATATTAAAGGTGATACGTGGGCATGGAATGTATACATATTTAGCAACAAAAATCTCGAAGATTATGCTTGTCAGCCGACAAGGATTTAATCAGAATTAAACTTCTCTCTTGTAAAACAAAGTACGTGTTGTAAACTTATGATTCACTAAGAGTTTACTATTAATAGTTCAGTATCAATAACATGAGAGAAAACTTTGATAAATAATATTGCAGATATGATTGGGGCTCTTCTCCATTCAGCCATCCAAAATATCTCATACTTTCGCACATTTTACATTTTCCAGAATTAGAGAATAAAAAATGCACCATTCGCAACTCAGGATTCTTTCCTTTCGGGAGTATACTGATGGCTACAATTTCTTCTTTTAGAAGGCTCTGTCGCACTTCTTAAACTATAGTTAGAAACAAACTTTACGGCAATGAAGAGTAAAAATCGTTTAAATTAACGAAATATACAAACAGAAATTCTGATTGTATGTTTGTCTTAGATTGGAGTACAAACTGTTAGCTCGATTTGAGTCAAATTTAGTATGCCTTCTTTTAGACCAGGACAGATGCAGTGCTGCATTTTTATTCCTTAACTTTGCTGAATGCGATAGAGATTGCTCAGATAGATTTCCATAAAAATACAAGTGAAGTTCATTTATAACGTTTGTAGCCTTTATTCCTTATGCTACATTAGATTTAAGAAGGAATATTCGTACGAATTCGAGGGGAGGGGGAAAAGAAATGAAATTAAATATAGATTATTTTGGTTGAGTAATTGTTTTTTCGATCCAAAATAGCGATAAATTTTTAGAAATTCTAAATTTTTGAGAACATTTTCAAATTTATTGAAGGGTTAAACAATCCATCCCTATGACAGCTAATCAAATCAAAAATTGTCGGATTCTAGCTCATGCATTTCCATAATAAAACACGGAAACGTTCATGTATTCCTATTAACTTTAATAGAATTAATTAGAATAATTAATTAATAATAGAATTATTGATAAAAATTAATAACATACTATTTGAAGAGGAAGGAATTATATGAGCATTTGCAGTTACGATGATTAATCACAAGCGTACAAACAAATAGTTTTCCTTATTCAGTCTGAGCTTGTCCATGGACACTAGAACTGTTATAAGATATTTTATCACGATCAAAGGGGTGAGAAAAACAGGCATTTACCTGTGATGGAACAGGAAAGGGACACTTTTGGTGGTCTTTAAGATTTAACAAAAATGAGTAGCACAAAGAAAATTTTGATGAGTATTTGGCTCTGGGGTTATCATGTACATTTTTATTGCATACATTAGTTCTTCATTTGGTCAGTTTCTAGGTGTTTACTTTCAACTCTTTACTTTTGACTAATTACTAAACTTTCCTTAGTTTGATTACTCCTCATATACTTTCGCAACTGAGCCGTAAACGTGATTTTGAAATGAAGACGCTACTGAATTTCCTTCTTTAACCGCCTCTAATTCGTTTAATTGGCTATGTAATCTTTCCTTGAGAGTCCACTAAGTCCCAATTACTATAGTATGATATTATACAACTATTAATTTATTTCTCAGTTGAGAATCAACGGGCACTTCCGCTAGCATATATAAAATGGGAATTCAAAGTGAATAAATATGAATGACAAAATTAAAGAAAACCTGAAAATGTATGCTAAAATAATACAATAATAAAACTGTATAACCACAAGAATAATTTGATAATGACAGAATGACAATTTTTAAATAACAATATTATTATATGCGATAAATAAAATAATATAACAGTGATAATAATGGAATAATAAAGATAGGATACCAATGAGAGGAATGCTCAAATTCATACATAAACAAAGCCAAAGTAACAGGTTGTTTAAGACAATCAACTATTAATGTGCTTTCAGGATAACTATTTTGGCAAATTTTCTTCGAAGGTTATAGATGTTAACGCGGCACAATAGCTACGCTGCGTAAAAACAAAAGAAAATGCGAGAGTGAAGGTCTCTGTGAATCCAAAATTAATCGCCGGCAATTAAAGATGCTGAATGGAAAAGATCTTGTGTTAATGGGACACTGAAATCTCATAATCCCTTCTGTAAGAGAGTAAAAAGAAAGGACGAAAAGGTGCCGTTTTGAATGAGAGGTGAATTACGAAATTAATTGCATATTCGGAAGAAATGCCCAAAATAGTGATGGTGTAATCAGAAGCGATAAAATACTAAGAAAAGTCCTGCCATAGCGAGCAATAAAAGTATAATCTATAAAGAAAATAAAAGAGAATATAAAAGAGAAATAAAAATAGAATAAAAGAGAACATAAAAGTATAAATAAAAGAGAATATAAAAGAGAAATAAAAATAGAATAAAAGAGAACATAAAAGTATAAATAAAAGAGAATATAAAAGAGAAATAAAAATAGAATAAAAGAGAACATAAAAGTATAAATAAAAGAGAATATAAAAGTATAAATAATAAAAGTAGGCATCAACTCTGATTATAAAGAAACCGAAAATGTCTTTGCTACAAACAAAGTAATGGTAATGTAGCTCATCACCTGATAAATCGTCGTCACCTTGATTATCAGTAATAGGTTTTGAAAATTAGAATACTAATAAGAGCTTTAAGACCTGCCAAGGAATAGCTCAAATTAAATCACATGAAGTCAACTAAGCGTAATCTGAATGTATTTCGCCAACTTTGTCAAAGACAAATTTCAGTTCATACTAAAGCTTGCAGCAGTTCTACATGCAATGGAAAGGGGAATGGGGTTTCGGAAAGAGTGAACTTAAGGCAAATTTAGACAAGGATACTGGATGAATGCTAATTCATATTCATATTTCGTTTAAACACCTCTCTTCCTGACCATATTTCTCACTGGTCTGGCGCTATGAGCCAACACGGTATTTACAAAATACTCGAGCGACTCCATAATGGTTGGCAATTTAAAATGCATTATTTAAAGAATTTTTGGTCCTTTTCCCAAAACTTAACATACACGTATTTCCTGGGAAAGATACCCTCTAAAGCAGAATTAGAATGTAAATAGTGGTACAAGCTGGACGAGAAAATTAAAAATACGATGACAATAAACCACAGCATGCTTCAAAGCGCTCTTTAAAATAATGACGGAATAAAATGGAATTAAAATTAAACCGAGGAAACCAAAATTATGAAATTTACGGAGAAAAATTGGAACAGATCGACTATTTTCCGTATCTGGGTCTGGGTGGTTTTATGTATGGGAGATGAACGAATGCAATTAGAAGTTTAGTGGAAGCTAAAGAAGCTCCTTTAGGGAGACGGGAAGAGATGACGGGGGTCAAAACAAAAGGATTTGGCATTATTAGAAAAAAATATTAATCCGGTACGTATCGATGGGTTGGTATGAAACGTGAAGGAGGATATGATCATTTTATAGCTTTTTTCAAAGAAAGAAAGGCATAAAATGATCAGAAGCAAATAAAGAAGGAATTGGTGATGAACAGGGACTTCAGGCCTATATAAGAATAGAGGAAGGAAGAAGGCACGATTATGAAAGTCAATTGGAAAATTAATTATCTACTTCATCCAAAAATCTCTAATACTCTCTATTACTCTACAAAAATATCAATTTTTTGTAATTGTACAAGATCGAACCACTATAACCACTAGTCTAGCCACTAATCTAACCGCTGATTCAATCCACTGGTTAGATCGCTTAACTTTTGTTTTATAGTTTTGACTGATCTACCTACAATGGATCTCTGATATACGATATCGTATATCGGCTAGTATGTTCATATTTTTTTATTTATTTAGTTAGTTACCAAATCAGTAGTGTTGGGACCTAGGGTCTGTGGCTGCATGATATAAAACTCAAAACTTCAGTTATGTTGATTTAAACTGGCATTGACAGGTTGATTCAATTGGAATGGTTACGAAATAAGGATCCAAAAAATATCCTTTTCGGATTTTGAATCCTATTCTAAGAATGGAACCAGGAAATGGGGATAGAGGTGGCAGAAAGAAAAACATCTGAAGTGGCGGAAAGGCTGATTGTGGATGAGAGAACTTAATTGAAAGAGAGAAAAACACCTGTCATTTACTTCCAGGGACATTTGGCGACGAGCCACCGTCAACAGGCTGCTGCAGTAAGTTTCCTAAGGAAAAAGAGGTTCCTTGGGTTTCTGAATCAGAGGAAATTCCGGGAATTCTAGGATTTGGGTCTTTAGAATGGGTCTTAATGAGAAAAGGTCTAAAACTGTAATTTAAAGACAGACAGTAGAACTACAGAAACTATATTAATGATTTCATTAACAGAAAAAATCAAAATCAGAAAAATTTTGCAGGAAAAGTTAAATATCCTCACTGCCCTATTTCTATTTCACATCAAGCTAATTTACTGGATCACACCGTTGGAGAACCACATCTCTACCAAACTATCACTGAAATACAGAAGGGACGGGCTGAACTATATACCCTTCCTAGAAAAAGCGCTAGCACTATATTTTATTACCGCGCGGAGAACGGCAGAACGTTTCCGCACATTTCGACTTGAATATCGAAGTTTTTCGGACCCATCCGAAATAAACACAAAGTGATTCAATGCCTACAGACATAGTCTTCCTTCGTCTGCCATTCATATCAAAACGTGCCTCAAAATTAGGTTAATTAGGATCCACGCGTGACGCTCGTCACGAATGCTTTATTTGCGCCCCCTTATCGTAGCGTGCTATTCCTTCGCTCGTGACGGTACCTAGGAATCACAGTTTCCCTAGGAATTGCAACCGTTCGATAAATGCTCATAAATTGCTACCTGTCGTACCTCTGTGTCTGTTTAGACTACGCGTAACCATGGGAACGCTCCCAGCCAAATGGTTAAGAATGAATTAAATACCACCCCATCTTCTTAAGGGAAAATAAATCTCGAAAAAGCGATAACATGACTACAGTTTTACATAAATTATTTTCGATTATGGGCTACTTACATAAATTTAAAACTAAGATAAATTATTTTTTTCGCAGTGTCTACGAAAACTTACTTAAACGGACGATCGTATGCGATTACGAACGCGTAACCAATATAAATAAAGTAACCTCAGAATTTTTGCCACGATCAAATATTTAACGTTCCTACAGTAACCGCTATTTAACATTTAAAACAAAAGCAGAAAATTTTTAAGCAATTGATTTGTTTTTTATTGATAAGATGCGATAGAATTTTTAATAAAGAAAATATGTTTAAATTAACTATCAAAAAATTAAGAAAAAATTAATGTGGGAAAATTTAGTACGATAAAATGAGAATTTGGTTAGTGAAAGAATGAATTTGGGGTTAATACGCCCTACAAATAACACATTTATATTTATCAGTAAAAATATAAATGTGTAATGTTTATGTACTGACTTCACGTGTAATTTAACGGATAAATTTCCTCAGACAAACGTGCTTATATGTCTTTCCGTTGTCACTGGAATTACCCCAAAACGTACGTTCTAGCCTGTTGAATTAATACGTATTCCTTCACAATACCTACGGCATTACAGCGAGGGTATTATCTGGATATCATTATACAGTGATGCCACGGCTAACGAACGAGTTTTTCCCCGTTATTCGGACTCGGCAAACGAATGGATGTGGTGGATGCGCGCGCATGTATGCGTGTACGGTATGTATCAAATATGATATACTCGATGCTGCTCATTATAGTTCCTAAATAAGAAAGGCTTTCGCTGTTTTTGTGAATTTTATGATTCGAAATCCTATAGGAGGCCGCATTTATGCTAACAAAGATTTCGAACAACGAATACATTGCGGAAACTAACCAAATTACTGTATTACAATTAATACACCCAATGTGGTAGAAAGAAAAGGTAAGGGGCGTTCTTTCAGCAATTCCCCAACGTATTATGTTTGAATTATGCCACCCAACTGAGTACGATCGACCGAGTGGATGCTTAGAGCGTTGGATTTGTTCCACGATCCTTCGAGGGAATTTGTGACGAAGAAAAACAAAAACATCTTCGCATCGAGATTGTAGAGGGGTATTTCTGGAAGGTGCTGACCCTACTAATTCTATTGAAATGACATTGGGTGGAGTTGACCAAGTTGCTGACGCTGTACACACCCCCACTGTCCCTCGTACATCCTCTTTTCGGAGACTTATCACACACACTTCGCGAGGGATGACGTAAAGGCAATCCATGTCGCATTGTAAGCAAATTTTGTAGTAATTTAATTGTTCTTAAATCAATAAATAAACAGGAAGATAATCCTTGGAGATTTCTTAAAGATATTGTAAAAAGACCCACTAATGTTTTTCCTATGCTTTTTGATTTCAGCTATCGAATACTTTGAAGAACACTCGCGCAAGTATGGCAGAAAAAGATAAAAAAGAAACAGAAATAAAACGGATTCTGCCAATTCTTAGACATTCGTGAAGTTGCAATTTTGGCATTATTTCTTGACTATTATAAGTCTTGATATTTTAAGGCATTCAGCAAATATTATTTTCCATTAACGAAGGTTTCGGTTAATAAATTTGATTCCGGAAAAAAATTATCTTCGTTACTCGAGGATGCATATAACCTAGATGTGAAAATTTAATTGCATTGCATTTAAATGTAACACAACGGTAAATGAAAACTAAATTTCTTTAAACAAGAAAAGGGTTTAAGTGACTTGGCACGATAAGGTGTGCACCTAGGAAAATTCCCAAGGATAAACGGCCATGAAAAAAGTCTGACGGAACCGGGACTCGAACCCGGTTTGCCGTTTGGCACGGAGAAATATCTGGTGAAATAGCTCAATGGATAGAGCAACCGACCGGCAATTGGGAGACCCGGGTTCGTATCCCAGTTCCGTCGGACTTTCTTCATGCCCGTTTCTAAATTTCTTCAAATTAATAAAATATCTGATGAACTCAACGGAATTAAAAATCAAATTGCTTGCACATGACGCAGTAAATTTTCAGCTGATAGTTCCCAAGTAAAAATGAAATAAACTAGCAAACAATTCCAACACTCTAACCCTGCATTTAAAAGCTTTTAGATGACTCTTATAATAAATGGCCCACAAGGCAGTCTAAGTGAAAACTGAATAATCCGCGAAAGAAATTTATATTTGAGCCTAAGCCGACAAATCCAAAACCGGTCTTTCGCTGTACTTTAACAGAGATGCATCTTAACATCAATGTCGTTATAAAAATGCGTCAGCGATCGTTGAGATTCAGTCTCAGAGTTAAAGAGATATCGATTTCAATTCTCTAGTCGATGAAAATATCGATCTTTATTTCGATTTGAGGAGCGGGGCCTTAGATCTCTTTCACCAGCGGTCTAATTCTCCTCCACCAATCCCTTAGGATTATGAGTTCGCCCTTATATATTAAAGGTGATACGTGGGCATGGAATGTATACATATTTAGCAACAAAAATCTCGAAGATTATGCTTGTCAGCCGACAAGGATTTAATCAGAATTAAACTTCTCTCTTGTAAAACAAAGTACGTGTTGTAAACTCTATTTTATGATAAACCTAAGATTTAATTTTTTTTTAATTTTTCTTTCCTTTTAATCCCTCCAAAGTTTGTTATAAGTAAAACATCTTTTCCAAATATTTTATGCAATAACACGTCTTTTAATTAACATTAACTAACTCCTAAGTAAAAAGAAAGGAACTTTATCGAGTAATTTTTATGACCTTACAAAAATAAGACTTCTACACTAAATTATTCATTAAATTAAACCTGCCAATACTTGATATTGTTGCTATTTGGCAGGTTAATTGTTTTTACGGAAGATTTCTCAAGTATTCATTTCAAGTACATGAACTTTAATAAATCAACAAATTTATAGGACCGACCAAACCGATCCCAAGGTATTTGTATTGTAAGATTTGGGTAAACAGCTAAAACTTCTTTTCGTGAGTAATGCTATTCTTTCGCTTAATTTAAGGCTTATTTTGTGGTAATATAAATCTAGTTAGCATTGTATAACAACGACGGTGATCTTGGCAATTATCGAACATCGAACGAAATGTCCAATTTATTTCTAAAATAACAGAATATTACCGAGATTATTGACCGCTTGACGTACACAAAAACTCGAATTATTAAATATAGCCGTCGAATATTTTACCTTTTCTTATTAAATAGTACAAGGGGAGCAATACCGAGGGGAAAACGTGTTTCCAAATGATTCATACTTTCTCGAATTTTTAAAGTAATAAAAATTTAAGCTTTCCGTGAGAAAAAGAGGGGGGAAATCGAGGTACTCGATTATCTCATAAATTCGATAAACGCGTACGCTTTGGCGGAAGACGGAAATCATTAAGACCTGAAAAGGATGAAAAACGTATTGGTAATGTATAAGAACTAAAATGAGCGTAAAATAACGAAGCTGTTATAATAGTCTCAAGCAAAAAAATAATTAATTATAGAACAAACTGAACCTCGTGAGCCTATATTTTGAACGACACCGGGTTTACTGTAAGTTTCCTGCTTATTCCTGACAGATTCTTTGAGAATACGTTCAAGAAGGAGTTATTGAAAGAGGATTCGGACTTGAATGACAACAAAAAGAACGGTTAAGCGTATAAAGGGTTTTTATTTTTGTCGTAAACACCATATAAAACTGAATTTCTTTTCTTACGTAAGAAAACATTCCATCCGTAATATCTTCTCAAGCTTGGAATATTTCCCCGAAAGGCTTGGACAGCTCTTATTTTCGAAATAAACCTTAAAGGAAGTGAGATATCCGTATTTCTGAGTTTAAGGCAGAAAGAGGTGCTCACAGGAGGAAATTCGAGCTCCCACTGATGTGATATCAAAACACTGAAATATTCACCTGAAGATAAGAAAACCGGGTTGGGTAGCACGCCAGGATAAAGTTATTCTATAGTTTATTTATAACTGAAGTTTACTTCAACCTATTTAATAAGCGATATAAATCACTTCCTCTCTTGAGAATACGCAAATTCTTTTACTACTCACTACTAAGTCTTTTGGTGAGCTATCAGAAGGATATTACTGATATGTTATGAAAGTAAGCGATATGGAATGATCATAAAATAGTAAGTAATAAAAGTTCAAAGTTATAATTTAACCCGTCTCTCTTCCCTGTTTCTTTATGGGTCCATTTCCCATGGTAATTTCCCATGATGTAATTTCATGGAAATAGCGGGAAAATTAACATAAACTTGACTCCAACAATGGCATCGGTCGTCAAGACAACAGCTTCTGAAAGTGGCGAATTTCAACGATTTTACGACTTACTTTATGGAAGTTTGCTCTATTTCAAGACACGAGAAACGCTAGTTCTAGAAAATTAAATCCTTATGAATTAATAATTCCGATGATATTAACGAAACATTAGTATTAATGACATACAAGCTTAGGCGATTAGGACAGTAAAAATTAGCCGATTAATAACAGGGTTTAACAATTTACAAAATTTCGTGCGGGACATAAAGTAGATCAAACCTGACCATACTAAAATCCTAACGTAAGTAGCTACAAAGATACTTGCAAGTTCCGAAACATACCGGGCCATTATAGCTGATAATTTTCAAACTGAAAAAATTCCCTCAAAGAACTGAACCGTGAACAGGAAACTTTAAGGACACCTGAATGACGGTGCATTGTTTTGACATGACATACGTACTATTAGTTTTTTTATATTTAATGGTACTTTAAGGCTATTAGACGGAAGATACAAAAAGGCTATCTCCTAAGAAAACCTGTTTTTTGAGAAAAAATGGAGAATCTCTGGTTAAACTTGTGAAATCATACAATTTAAGCATGCGATATTATCCGAGTTTTGACAGAAATTAAAACAGATTACCTGAAGGCTTCTCTCCTATAGAAATTCGAGTCAGTTTACAGACTACCGCAAAACAAAACTGTTCCTGAAATGAAAACAGATTCAGAATCGCAAAAACGGATTTCAAATCAAGAAAATACATTCTAGTCTATGCGAGAAGTATGCCTCTTAGATATCGATTTTAGCAATCGTTTTATTCCCGTGGCCTTTTCATTCCATTTTCATTTTTGAAATTCGGTGTAGCACTTCGAATAACCTCAGGGTGTTCGTCGGATGGCCTTGACCAACATACAGTACTTCGCTAATACGGCGGTTTGGCTTCCATACCGTAAAGAGAATATCGCCTTAAAGCGAATCCTGGCCTTAATCTCTGCTTCCAAAATGCGCAAAATTACTCTCAAAAAGCACACTTTCATAGAAATTCATCATTAACAGAATGAGATGCTATTTCAATTCTTCAAATTTCAAGTATTTGGTCTTGATTAACCATGAGGATTTTAAAGAATTATTCGCGGAAATTGAAAAGTGAGGTTTACAGCTGAACTGTAATTAGAGATTCTTAAAGCCGATTGCAGGAGCTCCTCAGGGTTCTGAATGAGAGAATTTGTGATGAAATTTGCGATAAGATAAGCTAACATCATAACATTCTCAAAAGAAGGAAAGCTTCATCAACCGTAGCGAGTGACTAATCCAAATATCATCTTTTCCATGATTAATGTTAGGCCAAAGAAAGGGAAAGGCTAAGAAGAAAAGCATTAGAAAATATAAAAGGGAGAGACTGGCTATAAGAAAGTACGAAAAAGTAAAAGATGAGGCGCTGAGTAAGAATTTTTGACACGGGAGTCAACGAAGTTGTCTGACACTGATGATACATTACGTTACCTTTATCTATAGTATTCCTATATTAAAATTTAGACAGATTGAGACGGTAAACTTTCGGTGACGGTTTCGAACAGAGAATGCGTCAGGTAGATCAAAAATCCAGTCTCGAGCAGGAAAGAGATACAAAGTTGAAAATGGTACTTTACGACGCACGCCTGGAAAACTCATGCATTAGCAAATACGAAAAAAATCAAATGGGTTGGGACTCGAACCCGGACCTCCCATTTCCGGGAGGTTGCACTGGTGATTGAGCTATCTCAACGACCAATCTCCTCATCTTTTACATAACAACAGAACAACCGCTCAGGAAATGAGAGATCCCTGTTTGAGTGCCAGTCTGATCGACAAATTTCGCATTCGCGAGCGGATGCGAAATGCGATTATTTCAAGGATGGGAAATGATCGACAATGTGGAAAGAAAGTAGAATTAATGTATTAAAGCTCTAACTCTACGATGATCTTATGCATCCATTTGCTTTAACTTATAACTGCTTTGATGAAACTTACTATATTCTTACTTGCTAAATGCCCGACATTTCCACAATGTGATACATTATGTGGTATTGTATAAGGTGAGGTATGTGATATAACAAGAATTAATGATTTGCTGATCTATTAAGCACTCAGCAAATGACAAAATTATGCAACAACAGTGTGACGTAATAATGTATGTGATGTAATAAAGTAAGGTAGAGAATAGGTTGGTTTATAGTATAAAAAAGGCGATGCAAACTAATGCTAAGTCAAACAGAAGCGGAGGAACCGTAACATTAAAAAATATTCTACAATATAGAGTGAGTTGTACATATATTGCTCACTGAATATGACGCGTATATGTTTACACAGAACAGACACTAGATCCTCCGGATTAGTTCAAGGGATTGTGTATGAAATAACACTTGCTGACGGATAAAAAATAGTACTTTGGGTAAATTTTAGGCCATTAGAACTTTAGGGGAACGGAATTAACAATCTAAAACAATAAATAAAGATGAGGCAAGGGTATCTGCAGTGAAGTATCTTCGAAGGACTTGGTCAGTAAAATGGGATTCAACCAAAATGGAAAACCTTAACCAGTTGCAACTATAACAGTAGATTCGTTTAATATTTTGCAGTCAGTTCCGCATACAACAATTTGACAATATACTTCTTCAGCTCCATGCAGAACTTCCTTTTTCCAATCAGTGGTTGAACCTTCATAATAATAATAAAGGACTTTATTCAGGGCGAGATTGAGACTAACAAGTCTCTTCTTACATCTAATTCTTCGTCATATGAGACAGGAAGAGAGAGAGATAGCTTGCAAAAGCACAAAGAAGAAAACTACCCTCAAGAAGGAGGGTGTGAAAAACCTGCGAAATCTGAGAAGCTCTAATACAAATCTATAAAAACAATGCCTTTTAAATATTTAAACAAATCTTGCGAAATTATTTCCATGAAATACAAATATATTCCACACATACTATGCTAATCATCCGAATGTGTAAAGAAAGGTGGAAGGAAAAAAATCACGATGTTCGGAGATGGGTATAAAAGGAAGGAAAGAAATCAACCTTACCTTAAATAATGAAACCTTTGCCTTTGAATGTAAATTGAACTACATAATTACGATAAAGAAATCATCATTAACGCGAAGAAGCGAGGCTATCTTTAGAGTAAAACAATTCCGTAAGCTACGAAAGTAATCGCGGAAAAAATTTCTAATTACTATATATAGAGTAAATTAATATTAGAACATTGAATTTTTGCGTCGAATACACAATATATGACAGTTTATAAGAAAAGAAAGAATTTATGATAATTTTAAATGCAAAAGAATGTGTTTGTGTGAGAAAAGACACGCTACAAATTAATACACCAAATCAAGGGGTCAATACATTTTCCCAATAAATAATAATTTACACTGAAAACCAAAACGAAAACTTTAACTTCTCGCATTTTCTCTCGAGTCAAATTTTCTAAAAAACAGGTCGCAGAGAGACTGATTAGTGTTGGGACCTAGGGTCTGTGGCTGCATGATATAAAACTCAAAACTTCAGTTATGTTGATTTAAACTGGCATTGACAGGTTGATTCAATTGGAATGGTTACGAAATAAGGATCCAAAAAATATCCTTTTCGGATTTTGAATCCTATTCTAAGAATGGAACCAGGAAATGGGGATAGAGGTGGCAGAAAGAAAAACATCTGAAGTGGCGGAAAGGCTGATTNTTATATGAAGAGAGAATTACTTCACTGTGTGCGGCCCGCAATATCTTCCAGAGA
The DNA here is from genome assembly GCA_000376725.2 of Ladona fulva. Lineage (NCBI taxonomy): Eukaryota > Metazoa > Arthropoda > Insecta > Odonata > Libellulidae > Ladona > Ladona fulva. Next base: position 789,137 of record KZ308475.1, on the reverse strand, counting down.
GCTAATGCGATCCATCGGCGGTAAAAGCTTGGACACCCCTTTTCTGAGGGATAACTTTAGAACTTCAGTAAAAGGTTGGAAGATACTTACAAATCAAAACATTCCAATTCCGATCTCTGAATTTATGAATTATCTTCACAAAGAGACAAAAACTTATATGAAAGATGCGAAAATATTACATCAAAAGTGTTTTAAGGATAAAACAAACATTTCCGAGCTGAGATAACTCTAATCGCTATCCAAACCAATAAAATTCGTCTGATACGATAATCAGGCAAAAACGGATACTCAGAGTAAACAATCTGAGTTCATTTTGACAAGTTACTTAATTGACAATTCCATACAGATAAGAGAAGCTTATGATGATTATCGCGTTCCCTTCTCTTTATGGGTGTTTTCCTGCGGTGTTAATGTTTTTCTTCGATCAAAAACTTCACAGTATTTCTTCATCTCCAAAAAAGCTACAATTTATTTCCTTATGTCTACTATTTCCAACGTAATTGTTTAAATGTTTCTTATTATTACAGAATATGTTCTTGTTTTAAATCTGAATCCATGTTACGTATTTTGCATCATATTCTGATGAGGGTCAAATGAATGATGGAACTTTATATTCCAAATTTCGCAAAATAAACACGTTTTTTATAGTATTGTATAGTTATCTCGTAAACTAATGCTGTGATTCTCAGCATTTACTATTAGTATTCCATATTAATTGCAAAACGATATCATGTTATTCGAAAAAATCTCTCTCAGGATACGCTTGGCAGATATATATTTCATAGTAACAAGGTGCTACGACTAAGCATCAATTTAGCTAGCATTTGTTATTGTTAAATTCTGCGCTAAAAAATAGCGCACTTTTATATCCGATAAAGGTTACTGAGAAAAACTCAACGAATGCTTTGAGACTTTTAATAAATACTGCAGAAGTCACTTCGATGTTTCATGTCTGCAATGTGGTACAAAGGAAATATTCCAATTGAAACTTATCGAAAATAATAAAGTTTTGAGAATGAAACAAGGTTTTTGAATGAATGTATGTAATGATGTAAAATTCCGCGAAACTATTTATACATTTTTCGGAATAGGATTTCGTAAATTAAGCCCCGATATATTTATATTGAAAGATGATTTAATCAAATATAGGATTACAATGTAACGAAAAAAACTTCAGAAAATAATGAAGAAATTACAAAATTATTTGGATGCTGGAAAACATTCACTACGAAATATCTGGGATAAATTACCATCATCCGAATAAAAACAGGTACTGTGCGATGTTGCGCGCGTTAACACAAACAGTACTAACATAACCATCATTAACTTCATAAGTTAAGTGACCTCGACTAACGAATAAAATTCGTTCGGACATTACATTCGTCGGGCGGCATCTTAGTTAACCTAATTTCCATTTCCTTTAAGTTCCCAAATAGAAAAAAATACACATCAACTTAACTAAAATATACCAAACTCTCTCACTGGTAGCCAAGAATGGGCTGAATTCAAAACGTTTTCTTTATTTATTTACCTTTTGTGCATGCATACGCTCGTGCGCATCCATCAAGACTTTCGTAAGCTGAGTCCCAGATACAGAGAAAATTCTTCGTTGATTAGGTTACTTCTTAACCTAGGTATTACTGTAATGCATTGTCATAATTATTCCGTACCTTTAACCAAGACCCGCTTTTTACTCCTGAGTCAATCGGAGAACAGTTCATGTCTCTCTAACATATATTTCAATTTATATTTCAATCAACTGCTACGACAATCCTCCAATAATGTTAATCATTCTTTGGTGAGTTACAATGAGAACACACTTCCTCTGATACAGCGACATCTGTACTGAGGCGATAAAATGAATAATCTCGATAAATAAAGGTCTATTTCCCACAAACGTCAACGCCGCGACATTTCTAACACTGCGAACTGTTTAACCAAACAAGCATGATTACCACTATCCAAACAGAACCGCTAAACCGATGCAAATCTCAGCGTAAAATCTCGGTACGTGATGTATAACAACACGATTTCCTGCATCGAAAGTTCAGTACTAAACATCTAACTAGGAAATTCGAAATTCCAAATACATTCTTCTAATTTAACAACACAATTTAGTCAACGAGTAGATTCGTTCTAACATTAATCTATTTCAATAAATCTATCGATGTATGATTGTTTTAAACCACATTTGGTAAAGAATTTTAATTTAAATTTGGCAAAATGCGCGTATCGAAATAAAGGTAAGAAAAAACAACCGGAATGTCTTCCTTTCCACCGCCTTCTTCACTTTCCGTTTCTCTTGTACGGCTGATAACAAGAGAAGCCCGTAAATGGAAACTGGATTTTCAGCGATCGTGCAATTGATGCACCGCTTCCCTCCATAAATATGCACCTAAATTTTGCGTTAGTAAATAGCATTTTATCAACGAAAAAAAAACTAAAATCGTATTAATTACTCAACACATTTTTCTTAGAGCAAAATTCAAGGATTCTTAATTTCTCCACAAGATGCGACGTAATTCGTTAATTCATACCATCTTAAGCGTAATTAATGAAAAAAACGGTTACAACCATACTATACACTGAAGATGACAAGTTCCGATTCCGAAAAAATAGTACTACATTAAAAAACACACGTGTTCGCGCGCAATATCCTGAGAGCACTTGGCTCAGTGTCAAAAATTTATTTGTGCGTAAACAGCTGATCCGCTCCCACGGCCAAAATGAGCGGGGCCTGATAATCGTTCAAATTTCCCATGTCGCGCATGCCGAAAGTAATACTCCGCACCGAGTCCGCGGCCTTCCTCTACCCCTGCAGTCAGCTCGGCGCACGCTTCAAGTCGCGATCACAGCCTCTCGCAGGACTATTTTCGCCAAATCCGCGCTGAATACGTAAAATCGTACGCAACCGAATCGACTTAGAGGCATGCCACTGAGGAACTATCGCGAACTCGAGCCGGGAATTAAATTCGGCGGAATTGCACCACTGCGCTGAAATTTCTGCGCTACTCACCACTTGTGTTGGGGATGTCATGACGTCCGATGCACTGAAGGATATTCCCGCTCCAATCACGCAATATTTCCTCCCGGCTACTATCAGACGTCTGCCTCAGCGACCAGCTGCTCTTGCCCTGGACCTTGACAACAACTGAGTGTTTGTTTTGGTTCCATCGCAGTCGTAAAATCCTATCCTTCCTGCCCCAGCGACCAATGCACACTCTAGCGAGTACGTCGCCAAGCTGAAAGGCAAAAATGTGACTTGCGTTATTTCTCAAACATGGCGTTCTGATTGCGGTTTGTTTTGGGTCGAATGTCCACGTTATATTTTGTTCTGTAACCTTCACTGATTCATTAAAATGTCTTCCTTGGTAATATCTCTAAACGAGGCGTATTGTTCTTATAAAGACTGGGTTAGCAGAAACCCTCAGAAGTCTGCAGATTTCGAAACTACAGTGAAATGGGTGTCATATTTCGTAGCGGGTATGTTTTAATTTCATTCGTTCCACGAGAGAAATATGACTTCTAAGGTACTTTTCACTTAATTTACGTCATGGCAATTTTTCTAATATAGGAAGAATAAACAATTCGAATGTCGTCTCCGAGTTGATTTACTCGCTGTCAAATTTGTTAGTTCTGTTCAATGACAGAATTATATACAATTCAAGAAGGACGGATGATCGTCGAGCGGGAGAAAAGTTGAAGATATTTCTGACAGTCATAGAGTATACGGAGGTTTTCATCGAAATATCTGCTAAGAAGATTCGAGGAAACAAAGGGAAATGGGCGATTGTTATTATAATTCAACTCATAAAGTGAGTAACGAAGGCGACTTTGATCGATGCTCTCGCTTCTGGTATTAAATCATTGGTTTAATTTCGTTCCAGATGTATCTCAAAACTGCTGTTACTCTTCCACTACCGTGAAAGGATAACCTTATCACCTTCCATACCACCATTAATGCGCAGTGAATTCATTCATACACAAACTTCAGAACTTAACAGAACACAAGTTAACTCATCTGCGTTTTCGCTCAAATCTGGGAGGATTATTCGTACAGTCAGCTCAGGTGAGAAAGAATAGAATTCTCTTTAATTAAAGCTAAACCGCTAAGAAGTAAGTGCCTATTTTTGCGGAGATATTTCAAAAAGGTTGTATATCTTAATTACTGTGATTAGTTAGTGAAGTGAATTAGCGGAAATTAATTTCCTATTTTCTTACAGCTCCTCCCATGCATACAAGGTCATGGTCGCCCCCACTTCTGCCTCCAAATAATAATGTTGAGCAGTTCAGGCAAGGAATAAAGGGTGCACTACCACTAAGTTTGCGGATAGCTGAAGTGAGTTCTTTTTTCAAAGATTACAATTTATCTTGAAAGATTTGTTTATATTATTTATAATTTTAAAATGGATCACGCTAAAATTATTACCCAGAGTTAACTATCATACATATCTCATTACTCCAATTTTCAATGGTGAAAATAATGTAGACTCTATGGCCTAAAACAGTTTTCTAATGCTACTTCACATACAGACCTGAGGAAATGTATCATTCCAATTTTTGATTGGAATGTTGAAGATGGTAATTTTAAATTTTCCTTTAGGTTCTAATGAGTAATGTTTTACTTTCTTTATTTACATAAGTCAAAGTACTCTTGTATAAACAAAATAATGACTTTCTCTGGTCACAAAACACTTCTTGTTCAGCACTTTCTCATATCTTTCTTTTCATATGTATTACTATGTTCCTTTTTTTTTAATTACCTATCATCCACTTTTCAAATCAACAAATGCTTCATGAACTTTCTTTCTCACATGCATGTTTTAATTAACCTTTGATGAAATAATATTTGATATGTATATCCCCATCCAATATGCAACTACCAGAATAATTACAATGTATCTCCCACATTTTAGTCTTTGTGATCTTTCCAACCAGAAGTTTACAACATTCTTTCTCCTGTTTACTTGAAAAATTCTCTACTCTAATATAGGTACATTCTGCATTAACATGCTATCCCTTTTTCAGTGTCATAATTGTAACTCTTTCCAATTCTTGAGTTCATCTAGATTTTTTTCTCTCACATTAAATAAATTGTACATCCAACTCATAATTCAGCTTCAACTGTACCAGTTACTTTCACTGGAAGCTGCTTTCTGCTGCCATTTCATTACACAGCAATGTCACACATACTTGAACATCACATGCGATATTACTGCACATGCTCATGCATTCAATTGCACCTCCTTAAGCAGTTTCCCATGGACTTCCCTATTTATACATATCACTCATCCTATTCCTTTTTGGAGTAAGCACTTTTGTCTTCTTTATGCACAATTCTTACTTTCTCATCATTATATACATCTTGGTACTTCTCTATTAGACACTGCTGCACCATCTATTAGCAAATGCTTGAAGCATAACATCTTCCAATGTGATCTGTATTCTATTTGGGTATGAACAAAAACCCAGCTTTTGACAGCTGGCAAGCAGTTACTCTTGAGTCTGGCGATGCCCTACATAGTTAGTTATATATGTGATTAAAAGCTGCTTGCATTCTGCAAGCTTTATTATATTAATTTAAACAAATATTATTTTTCCAAATCTCCTTTCGCACAGATTTCACGTCATTTCAGGAAGTGCCTAAAATCGAATTCCAGCATTTAAGTGCCCTATTGTCAAACCACATAACAATTGCAAAGTAGACTATTCAAAATAGTCAAGTAGTCACAAACACTTTTCATATTCCAAGTTATATCTAATTAGCTCTATGAGAAATCCCACATAAAAATATATTTAAAAGCTGTGCCAAGTTTTTTAATTGGGCAAATTTTGAACCGTCCTAGCATTGATTCATTATGGTAGTTGTCCGGTTAGTATTATGATTCGGAAGCTCCTCCATTATCCATTCCTAGGACTTCAAGGCAATAACATACTGGGAAGTGGCTAAAAATATAATTTGAATTTCCTGTACAATTTATATTTAAGGAGAAATAATTTGCCTGCCATGCCATCGAACTATAGACTAATATGATAATGGTGAACCTTGAGTACGAAATGTAGTGATGAATGTTATTCACATGATAAATTACTACTATTTAGCTTCTCGGGTGATCAAAGAAATATTAAAAAGCCTCCTCATGTAAATTAAATTGACGAAATTTGAACAGTCATAGCATTGATCCCAGGGTCATTTAGGAGATATCTACTCAAATTATGTCACAAGCATACTATTTGGGTTTGAGTGAAAACCTTGCTTTTTGCAGCTGGCAAGTAGAGTCACCCTTAAGTCATGCGATAGTTAGGGCCATATATTATATAGTACAACCATCCACAAGTAAATAGCACATCGTGCTGTTGTCTAATAGAAAAGCACCTGCATCTTTTGCTTCAGATACATCTTCATTCCTTTCTGTTCTTCAATCTGTGAACAGTTGTTATTTTCAACATCTTACTCAGCGCATATAATCAACTTCTCCATATCCTTCTCCCTTTAGAGCCATCAACATTCCCAAATTCATGCTTCATTGACTAAACTATTCCGTTTATGCCTCATACGCCCCATATAATATATTCCAAGTGCTTACTACTCCCTCATATGCTTTTCTTGCTTTACCCAACTTACACTACCAAACAACAATGTAAGTACAACAGAATTTGTTTGCAAAATTATATTCTGATCTTTGATAATTCTTTTCTTCCATTCTCTGAAAATTCTACCCAATTATGCTAAATCATCCTCTGATTCGGTATTCTCACCATTTATGTTGGTCTGACAATAATTTGACTAAAATATATTTCAGTTAAATGCGATGCATATGTTTTGTTCTGCTTGCTCAGTCTTTGTAACTACAAAATGAATGTTGATCCTCTTGTATCATTGTATTATTCATTTCAGGTTATGTATGTAATTAAACCAATCTGTTATCTTGCATCATTATTTTCAAATGATGATAAGAATTGGAAACCTTGGCTGTTATCTTTGGGTATTGATCTGATCAGGTAAATATGCACAACAAATTTATGAATATTATTTAAGAATATACATTGTTTTACAATTTTTAATCAGTAAAAAAGCTCTCTTATATACATACTTTGGATCAAGCTTGTTTTCAAGTTGAATAATTACTTAACTGATAATAATAATTTATTTCATGCCCAAAGACTTTGTCAAGTTAGTTATAATAGTTGCATTACAAATTCAAAGAAACGGCACCAAGTCCTTGTTTAAAATCTGCATTCCATGCACAAGAATCTAAACAAATTAAGATACTGTTGCAAAAATAATGCAGGAAAGAGGTAATTATACATACGAGGCGATATCATTGGATTCTTTTCTGCTGATTAGGATAATTTCTTTCTTTTCCTAAGAATAACGTAACAATTTAGAAGTGAAAGTAGGGGAGCCGTTTGTGCTGTTATCAAGACTACATAAAAAATTACAAAGACTGATTCTCGAAATATGGACTGCGGAGTAGGTCAGTGTATACTATATGTGTGGCTCGTTATATTAGATCGACGAATTGATCCCCGCGGATCGCGACGTTTATCGAAAACTTTAAACGGAGTAGTCTTAATGATGGGTATGAAATGCATAAATTACTTACATACTTTCTCTACGTTGTATCGTTACCGTATGATCAACCTAATTCGAAAGTCAATAAACCGTACGCTTATATACATTTTATACTAACAGAAGATAACGTAATAATTACTTCAAATAAGTCTCGTGAGTAATTAATCGTTTCAACCTTGTTAAACAGTATGAGAACCGTGAATATAAAGCAAAAGCAGTATTAATCTCGCATGAAAATGCATGTACGAAGAAATGTTATCTTTTAATTTACTAAAAATAGGTAAAGTTCATTATACTTACCGAACTCTGCTTGAAAATAATCATATTGTCGTAGCTAATTCTTTGACTGTTTGAAGTGTTTGGAAAATGGCGGCACAATGTTGTCGGTGGCGGTCTCTTCAAACAAGTGTTTTACATTTTCGTGGAAATAAGATTTTCGAATTTATACAAGATCTTACCTTTATCAATATTTGTGTAATTTTTTTAGCTTCCGCATTCAATACACAAAGATATGTAATAATCCTTAATGCCTGATTGGTAAGTTAAAGGAAGTATGTTGGTGGTACAAAATTCAGTAAAGTATGTCGTAGAATATGACGCGTTGAATCACATTAGCGTATCTCACTATGAAATAGATACAATATATACTTTTTTAAATTTTTTAAGTACTCACCAAATAAATTAATTTAAGAAGTAAATTATTTGAAATTATTTCTTACTATTTCGGAGAAATATTTTACGTATATAAGGAAGAGGTTTTTTTGATGTCAGGAAGGCAAAGTTTATAAGGTTCTTCGTGAGGCTTTTAACAAGTTTCTTTTAGATCTTTGACGTAAAGTTATTTCTTACATTTTATTTACCTTTCATAATTCGTCTAGACATTTTAATTTAATTATGAGCATTAAATTCGTGAAGAAGTCTAGATATGTAGTTTAGATATATATTACGAATTATCACATTAATCACTTTAAATCAATTTTAGTAGTATTTGACTTTCCCTATTCTTAATCCAAGATAATATTTACAGTTTACCTTATTTTTTTAGTTTGAAACTGAATCATTATGGCCGTCGCAATAACATGAGCAATGAAGAAAGGAAGGAGCTGTCAAGAAGAACAATAGCTCTTGTTCTATACCTCTTACGCTCCCCCTATTATGAGCGCATATCTTCAGGGCCTATCAACTCAACACTCAATGTGCTCTCAGCTAATGTGCCTTTTGCTGGCCACATATGTCGTCCTATAGCTCATTATCTCCCTGAGTGGCAACGCACCTTCTTTTACATGTGGTCAAATTAAATATTTTACTTTTCTAATGTATAAAAGCAGTATAAGCCACTTGGAGAAAACACATTTCATTTTCACTACAATGAAGCATGCCAATTTTGCACCAGGATAATTATTAATAAGGATCTATACCAAAGAGGTATTATTGGGGGTGTTATTTGATTTGGCAGAAAATAGGGGTACATCTTGTCATCTTTTGACAATAAAATGTTAAAATTAAGTAAATAGTGAGCATTTTTCTAATTTATATTGATTGTGATCAGGTCATCATTTATTGATTTTACAGACAGTTCAGAGTTATTAAGTAAGCATTAAAATTGAAAGTGAAGTTAAATGTTTAGTTTTAATATGGGTAAAGTTGGATTGCACAACTTCTAATTGGGAATGGAGAGGAGAATATCACAAAAACTTAAGTTCTGGCTTATAAGTATTGACCAGTTAGAATTTAGTAGTGTTCATATACAATGTCTTCCCTATAATATTATTGTCTGATCCCTGCAGAGTCTTCTGGATTGCAGTAAATGGTGTATGAATGTTGGGGGTTGTTTAAATTGGTGTCATTTGCTTTATCTTTTATTCCCTGTTATGTATTATGCTTTGCAATTTTCAAAAAATTAATGTATCTCTTTTGGGATGGACTTCATGAACTATTAATAAGGATGGATGCTGGAATACTGTCATTTTTAATCTCTGAAACTTTTTTCCGTTCACTGTACCTAAAATAGATACCATAACCATAATTACCACGAAATAATTTCTTTTGTTTTTTCGGAATTAGTGGTTAGGAGCACAGAATACAAATTTTTATCTTTAATTTGTGTGACATAAAAAAATTCACGAGGTTTATTGTGTAATTAAACATGACATATTTAAGATTATTTGTTTAAATTTGAAACTAAAACAGATTTTGTTTTGCCTATCTCTCAGAAGAAATTTTTGTATTTTCTGTTTGTCTGTGAAAGTGAACAGTTTTTAATAATTGCTAGATGAAGTTTTATTTATTATTTATTTTTGTTTGATGATGTGTAACATTGTACAAACTGTCACCTGACAACTTGATCTGATAGTTAAATGATTCATTATAAGTCAGCATCCATTTGCATAATTTTTTTTCTGTTCACATTGTCTGTTTTTGGAAGCTGCCTTTTTGGAGACAATTGTGGAAAAAATGTATCATTCCATGTAAATTACTTAACAAGTTGCTGGATGGGTGTTTATATGTCTAAGGTTATTTTTCCAAATAAAAACAAAATCTGTGACATGCATGCATATGGTGTAACGTACAATAAAAATTTTATTATGTTTTACAAATTATTTCATTGACTTAATATATGATGCTGACAGGAGATATTCTCTTCCCCAGGTGAAACATTAGCAAATTTCGATGCTAAAGGAATTCAACTGGATCATTTGTGTAATTCCAGTTTTAATAGAATTAAGACAAATTTTTCATGAAGTTATTTATGGATTTGAGAAAAATTGGAAATTCTATGAAAATATTGAAAAGTCAACATCAAAGTCAAGTTAATTTTTATGAACATTACTATGCTAAAAATATTTTAAGTGTTAGGGCCAGATGAAGTTGCACTTTCAACTGCATCTGATAGAGACCAATTTTCTCTTAATACTTCATTAGTAGTTTCATTCCATTTTCATTTTGTAATTGATAAGTAAACCCCATTCAAGTACTTCTTACCATTTTATTGATATTCATTCTCACTAGAAATAAATTGACTGCATTGTTAATGAATAAAAAGTTTTATGATCACATCTATTCCCATAAAAGGAATAGTTTTCATCTATGCAGTCTGTCACCACAGTATAATAGAATCATGGTGAATACAATGGCCTACACATACAACCAGCTAAATACAGCTTTGCCAATGAACTTGGTAGAAAATCATAGATTTATTGTATAATTTTAATGTAAATTTAATGCTATTATTGTTATTTCTTTAATTGAAACAGGGAGACCTCAGTTATATCCATTTTAATTGTTATTATTTATGAAAAGAACAACCATGCCCTGACCAGAAAAATCCAACTAGCCAGGACCTTGGTGTTAGAGTGCTATGCTAACAGCTCTGCTACCATGGCCAATATATACCTCTGTAAAATTAAGGTTTCTTGGATATGAACTTTGTTTGGCATTGACTGGCAGAACTATTTTCTCTCAAGGAAATTGTATATTTTGTTAAGAGGAAAACTCTTATTTATAAAGTACTAATCCTTTATTACCCCTTAGAGTGCCAGGGAGCACGATCGTGCTCTTCCCGTCTTTGGCCATGCTATCGCATTCCTTGAGCTGTATCATTAGTAGATGCTATAATGCTGACATAATCAGCAAACAATATATATCAAAGATGAAAACAAATTTAATAAAGACTTCCTTAAGTTTCTAAATATGTAACTTCATGTATTTGCAGTTCATATATTTTTTTTCTAAACTACTGCAAAATCAGCAAAAATGCCCTGGCAATTTTAGCACAGTTTCTGCGAAATTGACTGGCACTCAAAGGGTTAAGGTAGTCGGATTAAAAATGTATATCTTTTGGTCAATATTAATTACTGCAAGACGACCTAAAATGGAAAGGTCTCAATACCTTATCTCGTCTTGACAAAGGCATGTTGGTAAGATAACTGTTATGTTAATTCATTTTACAAAATGCTATTTCAAATAATCTGTGGTGACCCTGCACCTTCATGGAACAATTTTCAAGTTCTGACTGCCATCTGGGGCTAAAAAGAGGAGGCAAGAACACTACCAGGTGGCAGTTCATGGTGGATTAGAGAGCATGCAGGAGTAGAGCAGATCGCCTGCTATCAGCTTCCCATGTGGCCAACAATTAATAGTTTTCCTGTAACTTCAATGTGTGTGTATCAATAAACGCGGTTGTGTGTTCTGCGTAAGCTGTGTAAATTCTTTCTGCAAACCCCACAGACTGGTGACCCCGACGTGATCCAATGGAGGAGACACAACCATCCAAATACCTCTTGAAAAATTTGAAGAGGAATTGATCAATTACTGAAAAGTTATCACCAAAATACAGTTACTAGTTAAAACATAACTAAATGCAATCAGTTAGGCAGCCTTGTTTTTAGCAGTCATTTGGTTTTCTGAATACTAGGATAATCTAGAAGATACACCGAATGACCACAACAGTGACAATATGATCTAAATTTAAAGGAACTAATGGCATCTCTTCTAAAGAACAAAATACTGTCCCAAGATGAAATATATTCAAGCAAGATGAACACATAGCAAATTATGATTCTACTATATCAAGAATACTCATCCAAGCACTCACAGAACTTTGGAGATTGCCATTGTTTAAATTATGATAGATCTTTTATAATACACTTTCTGTTAATTATTCCTTAGGAGACAGTAGGTATAACAAATTCTTGAGAAATGATTCAGGTACAAGATCCAGTTTCTTTGTACTTAGTAAATTAAGCAGAGATAAAATAAGGTGATTCAATTATTTAATGAATTATGCACATTCCTCATGATGGAGATCCACAGAACGTCTCATATTACTGTGAATTTTATACTTCGCAAAGGATTGGGTAAGTGTTGTTTTGATAATGCGTTCTGACAGTCATGCAAAATAGTTTATTTTCACCTGAGTATAGAACAACAGATATAATACTTAAAGGACATGCCTTATGTACCACATTCTAAGGCTGCTTTGTTTTCAGAGTTTGCATGACCATCTTTTCTTTGCTTGCAGTTAACTACACCAATTAACCCAATTGTATTCCACCATAATATGATAGGATAATACTTATAGATATATTTTCAGATAATTTTAACAGTAACAAGTCCACCCATAAAATATAAATTCATAATATGAATAAATTAATGTTTTCATTAAGAGCAATCCAAATATCTAATCCCCAAATATTATCCATAATATGACTAGAAAATTATAAATGCTAAATCAATATATAATAATAATAATAATTTCAGTATCAGGTAGGTGATAAAATTATCTATTTAGACACCTTTTAGTGACCATCAAATAAAGATATATCCCAAAATATATTACCCAAAGTAAACTAATTCATTATTCCCTGTTGCTTAACACATTTCAAAATCACAGCCATTGAAATCACATAAAACATTTTAAAATTCTTGGTACAAATTTTATTTAAATAAAATTATAAATTAATGAAAATAATTATCCATCATTTACAGCCTGGGCATTAATATTGCTCTTTAACAGGCGAGCAAAACATTTCATCAAGATTTAACTTAGCTTCATAGTACCCAAAAAATAAAGCCCAGGAAGATACTTTTTAAACATTGGACAACTCACAGAATGCCTCCTTGGCATCTGAAAATTTTTTCAGTCTTAAATATACAATGATAACAATCAACACTCATTATAAGGAACACATATAGAGGAAATTGTATGTACAAGAGGAAGATTAAAAACTACTCATAAAAGTGTTTGCAGAAAAATAATAATACTAGACAGAAAAACATCTCTGGATAGAAGAAGATGACGCACTGAAATGTGATCAATGCTATACAATTAGAGAGCCACAGTAATTGGCATATTTTAGTTCTTAAGGCACATAAGTCTTTTTGTAATTGTCCTCCAGGGCTCACAGAGACCATTCAAACATTTCCATGGAAATGTCATCAACCTGACAAGATTTCCCCATCCTGAACATTTATCACTTCAACCATTCTTTAGGTTAAAAATATTTGCTTATTTACACAACAAAAAGTCATCTCTGGCATTGAAAGAGTAAAAAATAGACATCTGCTTAGGAACTTCAAGACTGAAAACATTCCATCCAAAATGGAAATCCGAGGTGCTCATGGATGAAACTTTCAATAGGAATTATTTTCAAAAATATACAAAATCCTTATAATCCAATGTCAATGGCTAAGAGAGGATCATTTTGGCAACAGAAAATAGTGCGATGTGTGAAAACTTGTCACACTTATCCAAATATGGACGATCACAGGAATCCACGGTGGGCAGAATTGATGGGATTTGAATTCCCTCAAATTTGACTAAATTCCATTCAAGAGTCCATAACTATGTAGGAGTCCTTCCTTAACATGTCTTCTTTCTCATCACAGTCTTTTGGCAATGGTTCTAAGGCTTGGTCAGACTCAGGGCGTGAGTCCCTACACCCTGAGAGAATAGAGGAACCGGAGGAACAGGCGTGAAGGTGACTCTTTCGTGAAGTCCTATAGGAGTCATGTTTTGCATGTGCGTGCTGCGTCCATTCACTCTCTGGGTCTGAGAAAATGTTGGATGAGTCTCTTTCAAACATGTAATCCACAGATGAAATGTCACCTTCACTGCTGCAACTGCTCCTGGAATCTCCATCCTTCTCTGAAAGAATTGATTACTTCAGTTAAGGTTGAAGTTACTAAACGCCAATATACTTAACTAATATCGGATAAACTACAACCTTGAAGCCATTAAATACCAAAAATTAACTAAATAAAGTACTAAAAATATTAAAATTCAGCCTAATACGTGGATATTGAAAAAGATTCTAGGAAAACAAAAAAAGGAACATGAACTATTAATTTAAATGTCAAGTTCTTTTGAATGAATTCTCCAACTCTGTGATATAAGACTGTGAATATGAAATTTGCAAATATGATAGAAATACTAGCAAACTTTTATCTGAATGCACACAGTAGTTAGATAAATTAAATGACACCATTTCTTCATGCATGTAAAGCCTAATGTTATCCTTAACCTTATTAAGGCAGAATAAAATAAACAACTAAAAACAACTCAAATAATATATCATACAAAATCATAAATTTATTTGCTAAAATTTATGAATGGTAGGAAATGCAATTACAATTTTCAATTTAGATTTTCGTTCCATTATGAATTTCCACAACTCCTCACATTGTTCCATAAAGTTAATAATTAAGTCAATTAATATTTTAGTTAATAATTCTTTTCAAGCCTCAGAAACATAAGTTTAATAAATTTAATTTTTGAGCTTAAGGGGTAATTTGCTTCAATACTTTTTCTTACCATCATCATCTGGCATAGTGACAATTCCCTCATTCAGGATCCAGTTTGTGTCATCAGCCTGTTCTAGTGGTTCATTGACATCAGCTGCCCAGTTATCTTCGTCAAATTCAAGGTTGGTGTTAGTTTCTTGCTCTTCTGGGCTCAACATTGCATGGGAATCAGACTCTGTCACGTCAAAGATTTCTGTCACTTTCACCTGATGACACAAAAATTAATCAGTTAGAATCACTTTGAAAATGTTTAATCTTGTGCAGGCTACAATAAAAATTTCATGATAAGTTGATATAACTGAGCTCCAAAAATTTCAAGTTAAACAATCTTCTGAGAAAAATAGACTTTTGAAATCCTGCTTAAAACGATCGCAGATGTTAGTCTTATTTTTCCTTACCTTTCCTATTGATAGAAATAGCAATATCAACAAGGAATTCAAAATAATTCTCGTCATAAGCTAACGAAATTTCAAATTCATAATCCTTCATACCTTATTGTTCTCATCCATGTAATAGAATGCCATTAGAGCATCATGGTGGGAAGTGACTTGGAGGATGTGATCAAAGGTGTCATCATCAACAGCAGTGACTCCAGATTCAACACAGGGTGGCACTAAGCTGCTCCTCCTCAAAAGCTCCTGCTCAAGAACTTTGTTGTTGAACTTAACAGCTGAGTTTTGATCCCTGGGCACTTCCCTAAAATTAAACAAGAAAAAATTTTTAGGTGAATAGATTAAAAATCGAATGACTTATATTATGTTTGCTTTTTCTACCTAAAAACAGCAATGTTCTACATGAAACTATCTTTCTTCCATAGTTCATCTGATATACTGAGAAAAAGTTATTTATCACTAAATTAATTATTTCTTTGCACAGAAATTAATCATCATTGATTGTATCATCAAGCAGATGTATTTCTAAATAAATTGCCACTCATTTTTTAATAATGATATTAAAGAAATTTTGGCTAGGATGAAGTTTTCCCTCTAAGGAGATAGGATCCATAAAACATAAGGCATCCAATGAAACATTCTTTTATTCCAATAAACCTAGCATATATTTACATTCAATATAGTAATTAAAACACAAAATTTCAGTAAAAACTTAAAAGATTAAAGTTATGCAGAAGATAGATAGTTAATTGAGCATTTTACCAAAACAGAAACTTAAATAACCAAATATATTGGCACTAGATTAAGGAATAATAAATATTAAAACTTACTGTTCATCAAGATTGAGGGTGAAGTTGAAGTTCATCTTATTCTTATAAGCATAGTCATTCATGGATTCCATGTCATATTTAGCTGAAAATGAAAAATTTCCATGAGCAACTTCTCTGCTTAGAATGGAATTCTACATAGATAATGCTTCAAGGGAGAAGGACACTTACATCCTCTGTATTCCGTGATGGCCAGCTGGCAACTGATGTTAGCACTGATCTGCTGCCTCTTCTTATTCACCTTATGGATTAGCTGGTTCAGGTTTTCAACCATGTACTTGCTGATCAACCACAAGTTCTGGCCAATCTTTGGTGCTGATGCCATGAATCTGAAATCAAAATTTCTCAATGACAAAGCTGTCCTTGTACAAGATGCAATACTAGCTGAATGTGAAAGCAGTTAATTTCATGGATATTATTACACACATTTTTTAATATCATTTAAACATGAGTCTTTTTAAATTATTTGACATGGTTTCAAACGTATCCAAATTTACCAACATAAAAAGATACTAAAATAACACACCTTTAAAGTAGTATTTGTTATCTTAAAATGGATTTAGGAACTACAAGATTATAACATGCCATGCATATATTTTTATAAGATTTATAGTTGTAGTAAAATATACTTAATAACTTCATAACTTAATTGGAATTCAGAGTATGAGAGAAAATTCATTTCCTTTTCATACAGGAATAATGTTGTTTCATAAGCAAAAGAATTTACTCCAAATATAAACATAAATAAAGATTTTTTAAACTTTCAACATAAATATAGAAACTCAAGCAAAGACTATTCAAGAACGTAGAAGATTTTGAATAAAAAAACATGCATTGCAATTGATTTCAGAAATTAAAATTGCTTTAAGATGAATTATATTAATGGTTAAATTATCAACGGCTCAACACTTCACTGATAGGTCAAAATTAAAATCTATTTGTTTATGAGATCAGGTTGGTGTCACCGGACATGAAAGTGTTAATAACAATAAAAAAAAACAAAACACAAACTATAGACAGAATTAGAGCATAGATTGATTAAATGAAATTCATAGAGCACTTTCATAGCATGAAACTTGGCTAATGCTTGAATTTTAAGTTCATAAGAATGATATTTTAATGAAATTTTATTAAGATACCTGTTAGTTACTGTAAGATTAACAGTTAAGAAAACTTTAAACATCATATAAGAGTCATGAAAAAGGTTCAGGATGATGCATGCATCTGTTAATCAATCATGCTCATACATATAACAAAAAATCACAGATTTACAAAAGAGGAACTTTTGTGAAGAACACTATGGCTCAGTGCCAAAACCATATTGAAAGGCCTGGTTTATTTCTTCCATAATTCTGAAAACCCTCTTCTTAATTATCAGAAAAATAAATTTCCACCAGTAGCCTAAAAAAAAAAAAACTTTCATATAAATTTTTGAATTCAAAGCAGGCCAGTGTGGTTGACTCAAGGAAGTCTGGCAAAAGTTCCATAGAAACATAGGTTGATGATACACATGAGAAGACTAGTAAGGGAGGTATAATATTTCAGAGAATGGAGAACTGTGCAGGGGGAGAGGGAAGGACAACACACAGAGCCAGAACTTCCCCCTCATCAACCCCACACTTTGCCTGCTCACCTTTCACTCATTCCGCTTGCTTTCATGTCAATTCGATGACGAACCTTCAAGTGGGGCTTCAAGGAACCAGCACAACCACAAAGCAACTGCCTCCTTACCCAATACTTTCTTAAGTCTGGCTTGTCAAACACAACAGTGTGTTTGTGAACCTTGCTTGGACCAACTAGGCTACAATGTCATAGCCAACCATGTTAAGGAGACAAAAGACATTACTTTGGCAAAGGGAGAGTTTTGGGATTGTTTTAACTCAGCGGTTGTCAATCTGCTCTGGCTAGCAAAATTCCATTCTTGTATTAATAATGTTTGATTTAAAAAACTCAAAATCAGTAATAATTTAAGACAGAAAACTGTCTCTTTATTTTAGCAATCCCAATTAAAGAATATTCCCTCAGATGGTAAGTTAACTTGGATATTTATAGATACATTATTAAAGAGCATTTTTTTAATTCAACAAAGAAATATAGTAAAACCTCTGAAGTTATACAATTAAATATTTATCACAGAGATTTTATGCTCAGATGAACCAAGTAAATAATATTCCTCCTAACTTACCAGCACCACTAAAAGCTTTATTTACTTGCGATTAATTTTCCAAAAGCTGCAAGAATGAAAAATCTGTCTTCAGATCAACATTTAAAATCTACTATGATTAATTGTGCATCCCTCCTAAATTTCCCATCGGCATTTTAAATTCGTGAGAAAGCAGTGTTTGAAAATGCTGAGGAAAAGGAAGTAGTGCAAAAAACCAATATTCAGAAGATCCTATCTACTACACCAACTATGGATGTATGTACAATCCTCTTACTTGAAGATTCAATCAGTCCCTCTGTTGGACTAGAGAATAATATCCTGATCTGTCACAAGATGACCTCTGTTGATATCTAGGATGAACTGATACAAGGATATTTTTAACAACACCTGCCAAAGAATTATATTACAAATTGTTTTCTGCTTGGAATCCATTAGAATTCTTAGACATATGATTTGATTTGAAGGTTTGAGAATTGTGTTATCTGCATTTTACTGCCAAAAGACTGACACTGAAGATTAAATGCAAAAATAACAAATTACTCCATTAAATATGATATTTTGGATAGAAAGATCATTGGTGTAAATTGATGGAATTCATTCATATGGTTGAAATCTAGAGCAAGTTTATGCGGAATTAACAACAGAATTTCTTATTTCAACAATATTTTGGAGAAGACAGATAAATAAATAACAATCAGTTTCATAAATAAACATATTTGTGTACCATTCAAAGGATAGTTAAAATTGGAATTACTTTTGGCCTTAGTGATTTTGAATGAAGATGTACAATCTAGAAATCTCCTCTTACTTTCCTTTAATTAAACACATGCCATGAACATGAAGTTGAAAAAACTGCTTTCACCTACAGTGAGTGTAGGAGCAATGGATACTTCAGGAAAATACAACCAAAACTTTACTGAGTAGTAATCATAAGTAAAGTATTACAGACAAACTGTATGAAGAAAGGAAGATTGAGACAAATTGGTAGATTGAGTTATTACCAGAACATTTGTTTTTATGTGAATTTGATGAAGAACATGTCATAAGAAAAGTATTTCATAGATCTTATTAGACAATGCCTAATCTTCACACAAATCCATACATCCAATTCTTTGATTACCACTGATTTTATCACGCTAGAATACTTTCCAAGAATACCAATAATAATTGATCACTTTATTAACAAGATAAAAGAATAAAAACCAGTAGCTATTATAGAGCCTAATCCAATATCCGTTTCAAGAACTCTTTTTTGAATTGATCCAATAAAAATTGGGTCACATTTAACCACTCACAAGATGCTAAGGTGGAATTTTTAAAAACACATTCAGGATATCATTACATCAGCTAAGTTAAAATTATTCCCTCTATACTTAAGCCATGCCAGTTGAAAACCGCTGGTTAGTTACATAAGCAAAGGGTGCAATCAAGCATTACAATAAGTATTAATTACTAATTTTCAAATCATGCACAGACTAATTATAAGGATGTATTTACATTACATTGCCAAAACCAAGCTAAAGCATATTCTGATGTGAAAAGGAGAGTTATTACTGGCACTAACACCAACAACCAAATTATTTGTCATTGAATCAAGGTGAGCAAATAAGCCATGCTGATAAGTAATGCTACATTACCATAGAAAGGGAGGGATTTTGCACTTAGTACTCACTTTGTGTAAGTGGCATAGACAATGTCTGCTGGCAAGACACATGGAAGACTAAGGATGGAGAGGATCTTCATTCCTCTATGCTTGAAGACCCAGTTTATGATACCCTTGTTAGCAGTATCAATTGCTTCTTGGAAGATTGTCATCACAGTATCAGGTAAATTGGCAACCAGTGCTTCCTGAAATTGAAAATTTTAAATATTCACAGTCATTTATTTTGCAGTTTTGCTCTATCCTAACATTACAATATAAAACAAAAATACTATGTGAATCTTCCTCAACACAAAAAAGAAATTCATTCTGAAGAAATATATTTATATGCTTTAAACTACACAGGAAAAATATATTTTATACAGCTATATTCTTAATATTCAGAATATATTGATAGTAAAATGAAAGAAAATATTGATTTTTCCACAATAGATTAGATTTTATATTAGAAAGAGATTTTTTTCTTGAACGTTAAATCACTTGGAATGTTAAATTTGTATACATAATTACTCTTTCTAATCAAAGAGAATTAAATAAAAATAAAACCACTCCTTCATACTTCCAGATCTTGATCAGATCAGATCATTCCAGAAAACATGGTTCAATAACTCTAACCCAAAAAAGTTCAAAGTATTTCCTTATAGCATTGATTAATTTGTAATGTTTAATAAATTTATNTTATTTATAAATTAATACAAGGCCATAATAAAACCCACAACATTAACTTTTAAAAAATTAACATTATTATTTACAATTTACTTCATAACAAATATTTAAAATGAAAATTCGTTTTCACTAAAAATACAAGTTATACAAGTTTACCGCATTTATCCCAAGTAATATAAGTTTACGTCATTTAAATAATACAGCCAACCATTAATGATATATGATAAAATCTTTACCTGGCGTTGTTGCTTGCATTCACAGCACTGAGGGTCATATTCAAAGTTTTCGTCTAGAGTTTCAGACACGGTGAATGTTGACTGAACAGCCAGACACCTTGTGCAGTTAATGAGGTTATTTCTGTGAAGGAACCTGAGGGCATCATCAAATCCCTGCTTGCACATGTTGGAGAGCACCTAAAAATTTCAATTCACTCTTAGTTTTTAACACTAATTTATAACTTTTATTTCAGAACATCAGAATTAATTCTTAATTCCAATTCACTGAGAGAGACACAAACTCACCTCTGGCTTTGGTGGAAAAAGGATCCTAGCAAACCTATAAATGTTTTGCCTAGAAAGTTCTATACTGGTATTTGCAACATTCACCTGCAATGATAAAAAGGGCATTTAGTATT
This sequence comes from Ladona fulva, assembly GCA_000376725.2. Taxonomy (NCBI): domain Eukaryota; kingdom Metazoa; phylum Arthropoda; class Insecta; order Odonata; family Libellulidae; genus Ladona; species Ladona fulva. The sequence goes on along the minus strand of KZ308475.1, from coordinate 767,916 downwards.
GAAAATTCTATACTATTGTTGAAAAATCATCTACTTATGTTGCTAAAAATTGCTCTATTTAATCCCTTAACTACTTCCAGTATGTATTGATTATCTAGGTCTTCTGTCTTTTGTACATACCAAAAACATGTTTTCATTTGCATAATAAAATTATCAGAATTTGGAATGTAAGATTTAGTTTTACCATACATACACAAAAATAGAACAATTGCAAATGAAAACTAATAATTTGGAAAAATGGCATTTTAATAGAGGTATCATCATAGATGTGCAGTTAATATGTTATAAATAATGTTTCCAGAAAACATTTGAGTACTTAAGTTAATTTCAAATCTTGAATATTCTGAGAGATTGAAGAACTGAAAGCTACAGCTGAATTTTTTTTAATTAATAAATTACTTAAGGTCCATTTAAATTAAATTTTGTGAATGTTCTTCATCAACTTCAATCAAATCTATGTGATATATCAAAAGCCTGCCTTACTTACATGGAATAATTGGGAAGAGAGATCTCGAGGACAAATGTCACTTTCTCCACAGAATGGAGACACAGTGATTGTATTCTCATCCAGAGTTGGAAGATTGTTGCTGAAACCACCATCCATATACCTTACACCACGGAAACGAGGAGGTAGTATACCAGAAAACATTGGAATGAATGAGCTGGCAAGGAGAGCCTGTAAGTAAAATAGAGAAATTTCATCACACAAAGTTAAAGATGACACTGAACAAGTGTTTCTCAAAAAGATGGCAAGAAAAACTCCTTATTAAACCACAAGTCTACTCTTTCCTATACCTGCAGGCTTTGAAATAAGATATTGACATGATTTGCAAATAGTAATTGATTTAGTTAATAAAAAAAGGAACTTCACTTTTCAACCACATTATTCAATGAAATAATTTCCAAATGATTCTCCATACTTTTGTTGATATAATACCGTAAATGTATAATTGCCATCAATTTTCATTGTGAAATGTATAATTGTGGTGAAAGAAAAATCAAACCTTACAATATCTTCCTCAGTTGAAACTCAAAATGCATTTCAATAATAATATCTAACCCGATCATAGATAAATGAAATCAAACCCTAGTAAATTTAACTATGCTTTCAGAAAAATCAGAATTATCGTCATCATTACTAAAATTACACAATTTTCATAAAAAAAAATTTTTTTTTCAAATAGATGTTAACCCAAATCACTGTAAAGGAATTAAAACTACCAGAAATCTACTGACTTTTTTTTATGAATTTTGGATAACAGTGGTATTTTCAATTTCTAATTCCAATACCTCTCAAAATTCATGTCCTAAATTTTTTTAACCTTTCTTTATTTATTGAGAACATATCCCATCCTTATAATCATCCAAACTTAAAAAAAAGATATAGATAATTAAATTAAACAACCCATACGTTTTCCTAATTTTCTTTGTAATAACTAGAGGCCTATATCAGATTCTCCAATAATACTGGTGAAAACGAAAGGAAAATAGTTTTCGAGCCAAGAACTTAACGTGGAGAGAATGAGTTATGAGAAAATAAAGACCTCATTCGATCTCTTGGCAAACTACTCTGGGTAGGACGAAACTCGCCAAAACCAAGACGCAATCCCACAGAAACATAAAACGCATAAAAAGTGAAGATTAAATAGCTTGAAAAAACTTGCGCTAAAGATCACTCAAATTAACGACAAAATTCATAAACTACGACTGCGAAGTGTTTCAATGCTAAATCAAGCCGCTATTCCAGCAGTTCGATTTCATATGTACCGACCTCATGATTAAACAACAACAGCACTGAGGCGATATAGTAAACTATTTCAGAAACAGAAACAAGCAGGTCTAGCGTGACACTCCAACGGATACCTGCGTACTTTCGTAAACACATTTACAGACACAGCCGTCATCACTGACGACGAGTAACGCTTACCTGAAGAAGTTCCTCTTTGCTGTCAAACTGCGTCACGATGACGTTCTTGCCATCGTAAACTCGGGTGAGGGACACATGGAGTTTGCCGCTGACTTTAATATGAGCATCCTCGGGAAGCACCTACAACGAACAATACAATTCAGATTCAGAGCACGAATCAGTCACGCTTACGTACTACATACTAGGATTAACAGTTTAGGTAAACGTATCAATTAATATAAAAGAGCAAATCTAACTTCTGGAGTTGACAACTTTATTCCCTGCTTCAGATACCCTTTATACACAATTACACAGCACAGACCGGTGTAATAGCAGATATTTGATGAAAAACGATAACTTAAGCCCATTTATCTAAACGTAGCTGCACCCGCACAGTATCTGCTATTCTGTTAAAAGATGCGTAAATAATTCTTCGATTAATCAATCTTCACTAAGAAATTCTCCAAAAATGGAAGGAACAATCAGCTCAGTTCCAAACATAAATCCTAATGTATGAATACATTAAGGAATCATGAAACAAATTCGTGATAAATTTACACAAAAATAGTCCCATATCTAATTTATACACTTTTATAGACGTCAATGATATCTCATGTTTTATCGTGTTATATACATTTACGGTATTTGTCTTCTACGACTAAGCAATGTCAAATACATACATAATGTACTGGCAAATTAATACCCGTCATTAAATTTTAAATTCGTTACTTAACGAATTTAAAATATAATACGAATTAACTATTCTCATTCTCTTCACGATTTATTTCCACAAAACATCGCCAACAACTGAATTTATTCCCTAACTTGAGCAAGTTAACTACCTTCTACTTAAGCTACTTACTACTACCACTCAAGAAGTGGTATGATTTATTTATTTAGAGAATTCAAAAATATCCATAAATGGTCTATTACATTGAATGATAACAACTGCTTACAACTCTTTTAATCATTCATCTGTTTATATTTAAAAATTACTTCTTTACAAATCAAATTCAACGACACAAAATACACATGTTCAATAAACAATGCTTTATGAAAGGAAATTTCAAAAGACACTGGGTAATAAGCTCCCTACTCTGAGTTTCTATAATCCGCAACACATATTTCAATCGCAAATTGAGAAATACCAGAGTTTAGATCCTGTTTATGGATTCCTTAGAGGAAAAAGTAAATAAGAATCTTTGATTAAAAAAAGAATTAAGAAACCTTTAACTTAACCTCTGCGCATATCTCGCAACTTGGTCGGCTTAAAGAGTTTCCAAACCTCCGAGCAGCTGATGTTGCAACATTTCATAACCTTCTTAACTATCGAAAAATGTTGGCCTCGGTATTAACGCGATACAGTTCGGTGTAATACTTAACGGTAAACCGCCGCTCTTGAGAAATATATAACAAAGTTCGTTTTCGTTGATTATATACCATTTTAATGATAATAAACAGTTAAAATGAATAGTATCACTATAGTAGGATAATTGGAGGAAATTCGCGATAAATAAGTATTTAATCACAAAACTTGCACTAATTCCACAAAATTTTTAATGCTTATTTAATAAATAGATAATCTGCATTATAAATAATTTGAGCGAACAATAAACAGCAAGGAGCCAACCGCGACCGCATAACTGACATATTGATAAATTCTTTATTAAGGTAAACTAAACTCTTTCCTTATACCCTATCAAAAGCTCTTTGGTTGTTATGTAATTACTGCGAGATAACTGCGAGCGTACGAGACACGTTTTTCTGATATTAAACCTTCATTTCGAAATCATTAATTAAACATGTATGCTTGACTGTTTTGTTCCCCGTCATGTTTTTTTTCCTTTTCGGAGATGATCGATTTTCTAACTCAACACACTCTTCAGAAGTTAAGATTAGAAAGAGTTTTTTTGGTGTTTCCATTTCGGATAATTTTAATACTTATATCGATTTTCCAAGCTAAATAACTCTCTCGAAAATTTTTTTGTCAACAATAACAGAGAATACGTGCGAATACGAATCAGATTTCCTAACAAATTAGAGGTTTCTGAGTGAATAATCGCATTCAGTGGCTACGTCACTTGCACATAAATATAATATCAAACATTGGCAGACAAACACAGCTAAATTAACTCTCCTTAAATATAAAAACAATACGTATTAAGTAGAGAATACATACACCATTACGACAGAAAATGTTAACTTTTACCGTATTTTCATAACTTTAATGGTTCATTAGCATAGAAATGAACACGGTCTCAAACATCAAGTTACGAACATTTTCAGCGCGACAAAAAAAGGGATTCAAATTCCTAATTACCGAATCGATTTACTTAATTATGCCGTCGATTTTCCTTAAATATATCAAACGGAATTCAACTTCTAAAGGTCGATCACAAATTCACTCTCCATTACCGTACAACAAATCATGGGACGAGAGTGTCCCAAATACCGTCGGCTGCAGGTAAGGTCTGCTAACAGCAATGTCATAACCACCAAAAGAGTGCTAATAAATATTAACTGGGACAAACGTCAAAGAAGGACTAGGTCACTTAAAAAAAACCGGCAAAAGTAGCTATCGTAACATCCGTGCACGCTACGTTTTTCCTCCGAAAAATAAAACCGAATGTCCGGTTAGGAATTCGTCTGTGACAAGGGCACTCAACAGGTGCCCTTGAGACAGTATAAGCCCTTCCAAGCCTTTCTAGAAATTCGAGAGTGATTACCTAAGACACGCGATGAAGACTTTTACTACGAATAGGGAACCAACGACAAAACGATACTAGATTGTTTGGCCGTGAATTTGCAAAACTGACAAAGGTTGTTGACTCCAGTACACCTAGTCAGAGAAACAACTAGGAAATTTCTCTTTGAAGGTCACAGTGCCAAGTTTCATGAGCGCCAGCGAACGGCAGTTTACCATTTAATAATTTTATGACTCTATTAACTTTTTTATGAACGTGTTATTAATCAGTAATAATAACTCATTTTTCTTAGCGGTCCCAGAAAGACATAAAAGTCGTGAAGTGCAAAAATAAATGCAAAACCGCATACGCAAATGTATTATCAATGCATGAAACATTTTATATAAAAAAATCGATGATAATTTAGAGTAATTAAAGGCTGAAATATGAATTGTGATCCTTAACATTGCATTACATCTTGCTTCAAAAGAGTTCTGAGAATCTCATCATGTACTAAACTTCTATTGCTACCACTAAATACAAGGAAGATTTCAATGCATTGCTCACTCAAGTCGTGACATTTATTTGTAAAATAAACTTAATAGTTAGGATGATTTTTTTACCCTGAATAAGACCAACATTTACGCAGTTTTGTCCTATGGGTGACCAAAGAACATCCCGCTTTCCCTCTAAATATTCTCAAGGTGAATCTAACATTCTCGACTTAATGTCATCGGGACCTAAAACTGTCAATGAAGAAGATGCGTACTTATCCAAGCTACTGGGAGAGGGAAGTCGGTCAAACGCCTTCTATCATACCCTTGAAGACGAGGGGAAGCAAATACAAGTCAGCAACAAGTTCCTTACCAAGAACGCGGCAAGGGCAAAGGTGGAAAAAACTATTTCTGTACAATGACAGATGCCTTAACAGGGACGGCCTAATTGCAAGAAATTCCCATTGCCGAACTAATTGTTGTAAGACAGATATCAAACGAAATGATTGAGGAAAGAACTCTCGTAAACGCAATGAGTTCCGTTGAGAGAGGAAGTTTTCCACAAATAGAAAGATATAAAATCACGATAGCTACACAAACAAAAGATTGTCGAGAATGCAACTTCCGCGCTTTTCCGGAAGAAACGGAAGCGATAATGGAGCGATGTGAATGGAATTGGGAAAGTTGACAATGTCGAATGCGATATTTCTCAACGACCATCAGTGAGAGCGCCAACTCAGCGCATAGTTGAAAGTTAAATACAACGCGACTTTGTTAAATTTTCAGGCGATTTGATAACAAATCCAAGATAAAACAAAACAACATCCTAAGCTACTGCCGAATCATAACTAGATATAAGTTAACTTGTACGTTTATTCTCAGTGGTCCGTTTTGAAAAATACGATCACTTGAAGGTATCAAAACACGGAACGCTGCAACTTCGCGCAGCTGCTATAATTATAAATTTATAATGAAAAAGTAATCCTTAACTACCGTTATGTGGATTTCAGACTTTTGAGCATCGATTGTGTGGAACTTAGCATGACAAAGACGAAAATTTAAAAAGTGAAGGACTTTGAGATTAAAGATTCAACATCGTCCTAAAATCTTATCATATGATCCGATTTAGATAGCATTCTTAAAAGATATCTAAATAGGACCGTAGCTAGGATACAACTAGCGGTCTCCTTGACATGATCGTTATCTAAAACACTGATTTTTAATAGAAAGGAAAGAGGGGAGGTAAACAGATCGTTTAAAGTGGCAGTTTTTAATCATTGACGAATAAATTATAACATACGCATTACAAAGACTGAAAGAATGACATAATACTCGCTAAAATCAATCTATGCCTGAAAGTACAATCTACGGATTTACGGAATCTACGGAAAACTACAGATTTCTATCACACAGTGGAAGGAAAATCTTTTTAAAAAATGAAATGGTAGGAAAAAAATATCAACTCTCAGGGATTTGAACTTTTTCGACAGAAACCGCAAGTAGTGCCTGATTTGATCAAAAAGCTACTCAAATATCTACAGAGGAAAACTAATAAAAATTAATGTATCGAGGTTACGAAGACCATGAAGGTCACTCAAACCGCGAAATACAAAGCGAGCGGTGATTCAAAACCGCAGACCCGTTTAAAATCCTTCGAAGATTCGCCCAATTCCAGGACGAACGTTCAATAACGATGATGACCTTGCACAACCAACACAAACACAACCTAGGCGAGGCTAATTTTCGAAAATTAAACTTCAAGGATATCAGATTCCAGCTAATGATAGAAAGCTCCTCCTTTCGGACCGTTTCCAGATAAGTATCGGAAAGGGAAAGCTGTGATTTCCCGCGTAAACATCGGTTATTTGGTAATGACTTGAAAAGCGGTGCTTTAAAGCCGATCCTTCATCCAAATCTATTCATTTATTCACGTTTCTTGATTTAACACCGAGAGAAGGACCGTGAAAGCTAACAAATCGGTTTCACTAAATCTCTCGATAGACCGCCATTGACGTTAATGTGAAATCAAGCCTGCAACTTATTAATTCTACATGTACATTACTTATTAATTCTACAAGTACTCATATATTTTTACATTCTGAGATAATGGCAGTCTTATACGCAATTATGATAATGATTTGTAAAAGTTTACCCGTAAATATTCACCATATAAATTATTGATTCTCACTAAATTCGGGTCAAAGTTATTTAACCGAAGTAATTAAGAAACAGTAAGATTTATATTAAGGTTATAAGTTTTCTCACCTTCTGGAGACCTTCCAAAAGAATATTCTGAACATTGAATGAGGGACTGAACGGTCCCAAAGTCTTGGAGCGGGCTTCCGTCACTACCCTGAGGACGTCGCTCGTAATTTCACCTGAAAATTGAGAAAATATGAAATTAGAAGTCGATAGATAAGTAAAGAGAATGATATCTTAATAGCATATTATCTAAAACATCAAATTATTACCAATTGTATTTCGAATTAAATATTCGATATTCGAAATTGAGGTTTAAAAAATCCTCCCAAATTTGTATTTAAATGTATATTTTTCAAACATTACTTTAACTAAAATGGCTTTATATAAATTACTACACTCGGTGGTATTAATAAATAAGCTAATCGCTTTTTCAATTATACATCAAAATATTGCACGTCATACCACAAGTAATAGTGTAATTGTATTGTAAAAATATCTTCTCACACAACACAACAGTTGGTGATATGCCCCGACAGTGCACAGGGCGGTATGCTCTACTACCTACAGTCGATATATTTTGTTAACTATTTTTACTTAATATTATTGATACGATAAATATTTCTCTTGAGGAAATCAACTAATTATTGGTAAACATTAAAGTGATGTTTGAAAATTACAACAATTACATGCCAAATGGAGCAAAACACCTCATTTCCCCTCTCCTAGCTAATGATAGAAGGGATGAGGTCCCAACCGACTTTTGGTCTAAGTAATTTACAGACAGATACGCAAAATGGAATGTCCTCCGACAGTATTTCAATACTAGTGAATTAATTTAATAAAACTATTCTTCTTATAATCTTAACATATATATAAACAAAACGTGCACGGCACATAGAACAAAAGTTTGAATAATGCGACTTCTCCAAAAAAGGCTTCTTTCGTCATCCTGGTATGAAAACGGGGTGATATGTCTTAATCGACGTCAGCTGTAATATTCTCGCACGATTTGATGCGATAAGTCAGCGATAACACCTCATGAGTTAATAAATCATCCACTTCGCGCATCTTCATGGAGGATATTTAAACCAACGACTAATTCATTAGTAACGTCGCATCATTCACAGTTTGATTACACAAGATTGCAAACGGCATCGTAGAATGAAAATTTTCCACTAAAATTTGCGCCGTTGTATATTTTTAAACAGAAATACCACAAGGCAACGCTCTGGGAACACCGAATTAAAAGGAAGATGTCCTATAAATGACAATGAAGCCAAGTCTTGGCAAGCGGTTGAATCTATTAAGAACAAACACCATGCAACGGAAACAGGAATCTGGTCGTAGACTCGCCTTCCCGCGATAGCCGAGTCATCTTAAGCGGTTTGCCACTAAAGCTGGCGATTTGCAGATCGCGATCGCTTAACCTGTGAAGCAACGTGTGTGAGGCACGTGTAAGCCATTGCACCGAGTAACCCGTGACCAGGACCTCTACGCCTCTCTATTCCAGACTAGCGTATGAATGAAGTATTTCCGCGCACAAAGCTTGCGTGAATCTTTAACAGCGCAGATTTTTAACAGGAATTAAAGCGGAGACCGTGATGGCAAAATAGAGCGTTGAAGAAGTTCAGGAGTGTTACTTGGAGTAAATATTTACAGCGGGGGAGTCGTGAGGACGCTTAAATCATTACGATTTTTTTTACTTACGCCTTGAAACCTAGGTGCTTGGAGCTTCATTTTATAGACTCCTTACTTCGAGGATTCCATTGTTTGACGCACAGGTATAAGTTAAATGTAAAACAGTAACATTTGAACATCCGAGTTTATTTCATTAAGAGTACTTCACAATACGTATGACTGAAGACGATGCGAAGTTAGCAAAGCCGAATGAATTCGTAAAGAAAAATGCAATTGCCATCGAGAAAGACGGCGATGGTTTGAAAATTTGATATTATTAAACTAAATGTCCAAACCATCTAATATAATCCAATCATTCTCTCCTTTAAAACCATATTTAAAATCTTCAAGAAAGCGATATGGTAAAAAATAATATGAAGCACTCCACAGACCTATCAAATAAACTATACCAAATTAAAAACTTAGATAATGGCTGGACTGAAGAGATATTTAGGTATAAATAAAAAAACAGGATGGATCGACGGCTGTTTCTTTAATCCTTAGATTATTAACGTCGAAAAATGACTCCTTCAACGTCACCAAGCTCCGCGGTATGAGCGGAAACATTGATTGCAAAACTCCACCCACCGCCCAGCTGCTGACAGCTCATACAATTTCCAGCTCAATCAAACGTCATTCTGAAAGCACAATAGAATGCACTTTCTAAAACATAATAATAAGCGATCGGAAATGTTTGAACTCGGCGCACATTCAATTTAATGGATAACGATAGAAAACACCACACCCGAGGGACTTTAAGCCATAACCGATCCCTCTGTGGTTGGGCAACCTCCGATGAGGAAAATCCATCAAACGGGGATCTTTGCGCTGGCAGATGTTGCTCGCAATTAAAAAGATAAGGAAAGCTGCGAGTATCCTGATGAGCAAACATCGTCAAGAGAGTATATCGTACGTTTAGCTTCAGCCGCCGACCAGAAGGGGCTTCGCTAGACGGCTTTCCATCCATCAACGACAAGTCACGAAGCCAATTTTGCGCACTTTAGTCACCGACGTTACTCACTTTTTTTATCGCCTAATCCCCCGTGAGGAAGATAATTTCCGCGGTGTAACAATCGATAAAAATATTCAGTTGCTAAGCGAGGGGAGTCGGCATGAAATCATCCTGCGATTGATGTCTGAGGAGGGAGGAAGTGGAAATTTTTGACCCGATAAACTTGATAACAAAGGTCTTTCAACAGCGGCGTCAGGCAGACTGTCCTCGTGGACCGAGCCTATGGAAAACACGGATCCGGACAGGCGTCCTGACGGATGTTAATAAACGCAAATGCACTTATGCAAAGCGAAAGCTAAGAATAATGAGTCATTGTTCGGAGTGAACAATAAAGTTTAAAAGCCACCATCGATTCGCAGCTGCTATTTACCATAAGAGTAAACAATGAAACGACGAAGATTTGTCTCTGAGAACGATAACAAGGTTACCGATTGACGTACTTGCGAAATAGTGTTAAAACTAATGTGCTATTCAATGTAAAACCGACTTTACTCAGAAAATGACTTTTGAAAATAGAATATTGCGAAAATTAACTGGAAGAATTAAATAAAACAATGAAATTTGTATTAATTGACATAAAAATTACAAATTAAAAACGGCTAAAAGTTTACAACCTTACCATTACCGATAGAGCTCATAAATATGTTGGATTATAATACATTTTGGGTGGTTTTTTCGCTAACTGGTGATAAAATAATGATCGTAGTACTGGTTTAAATTACTTTAGCCCCTCAGTGTCATAGAGTAGGAGAGATAAAAGTTTAGAAAAGTGCTCCGTCGAACGCTTTCTAACTACTTAACTTACAACACATAATCACTCACCCTTTTCAAGTTAATCGGCTCTAAGAATGCACGACGCTGTGACTCCCCAATAACATTAATTTTTTTATCAAAAGGAGAGGATTATACTATAAATGCACGCCTTTTTGCATAGTAAAATAAATAGATGAACGGCTATCCCACTTTCCATTCTAAAGTTCCACTTGTTTAGGACCCCTGTCTAACATCACCATTAGAGTGAACTGGTCTCTCAGACAAACCTATTGTGTTACTATAGCCGACTCAATCCATAACCTCATACTATCCAATCGCAACTTCATAAGGAGGACGACTTTCATCCATTAAGACCTGCCGGAACTCATAACGATTAATTTTAAAGGACACGGAAAGCCCTAATTACTGAAGCGTGCTCAAATGTAACTGTTAGAATCTCTCTCAAAGCACATCCGTTTCTAAGCTTTAAGGGTAGGAATCCCCATGGTTACACTGTATAAGCGCTATTCGAACACTGAAGTTAAGCACTGGGCATTCATAAATGCTAATAAAGAGCAAGCAACAATACGGTATTAAGTTCCAAAAATGGCACGCATTACAAAAATTATACATATTTGAAATAATTACATTAATGTTCCGAGGATTGAGGTAAAGGTGTTAAATTTTGCACAATGAAGTTGTGCGGCGAAATCCCAAGGAATAACAAGTGTGAAACATAATGTTCCGAGTTCATAAACAATTTCGAATTTGCACTCATTCATTTTAACAGCCGATGGATAAAATAAAATACACATCTGATTATCTAATAAAAAATCAAACTGCATGAATTCTTTCTAAAAATATTTCGAGCGAAGATTTTGTTAGTTATTTTTCCGAACCTTATCACGGTGAGTACATAAGCACTTATCCAATTCATTGCATCCCAAACGTAAAAATACACGTTTTAGGACAAACCTTAATCTGATATGAGCTATCTCATCTTGAAACTCGGACACCAAAATTATTTCCTGAAGCGACAAAAAAAATAGATAACTGAAATGTTTAATCACACGAATAATTCCGCTGTTACACGAATAACTACTGTAGATGCTCGATAATCCGAGTTAATGAGGATTAGCAACACATTTCATCACCTCAATGGTCTCCTTGAGTACGTAAATAATGAAATATGTACGCTATTTCCACGCTTCGTCGTAGTACGGTGCATATTTACAATTAAAAAACACTTTGATGTAAAAACTTTTTTACGAAAAATGTCTCTTTTCCTTCACTTAAATTTTCCAGATGCAGTTCTCAGTGCATTTTCTCTGATTATCGCTAGATTATAACGTCGACGTTTGCTTGGCAATGCTGATCTAGCATGGTGCAGATACATCAGAAGTTAATTTAAGAGGTTTGCTGGTATGTGTAAGTAAAAGAGGCTAAGTACATAAATATGTACCACGGATAATACGGGACATTGGATTAATCAGGAATCGGACAATCTTAAAATGAAATACTAAAAATAGCGGGAAAAAAAATACAAATACACCAGCCGTTATTGGATATTGGAAAAACAACTCGCCAGAAATAGAACCCGAAAAGGAAGAAGATAATGATAATAATTATTTATTTAACATTCAGCTTCTACATTATCCCAAACCAGTAAAAAAATATTTACATTAAAAAACATATGGCATAATTTTAGCTTGTAATTTATGTATATTTGTCAGTAATGAACTAAAATAAGTTGTTGACTACCATAAAAAAATTATGCTAATTAGCAATAAGGTCCTCCTGAGCTATAAAGCTCATCAGGAGGTTCCTGAAAGCAAAATGATTGGTATTGTGATCACACTTTTTACATGATAAATCACGAAGAAGACAATACAGAAGATCAAGGTACTATATGGTCAAATACATAATATGCTATAAAATAAAATGCGAAAAACAAGACAATATATAAATTCCTTATCTAATAATAATAATAATGACTTTATGTGGAAGAGATTGGCACTACCAAGTCCCCCCTTATATCAAACCTATCATCATATGAAATTTAAAAGAGTTAGCTTGAATACAGTGTACAGAAGAAAACTACCTGTGGGTTCAAATATCAAAGTTTGCGCTTCAAGGCCCACTTCTTTCCGAGGCGTGCGTTAAAACCGAATTTCAATATAAAAAGAATAAGAATTACTAAGATAGAGACAAAAACTGGACACCGATGAAAATTTCGAGGATTCGATGACCTGAATCCGTTTCGTGATTGAGTTGAATGCACTGCTGCGACGACAGTAAGTGTGCCACAATGACCAGCGAACCACAACATTCACCAAGCCTTTTGTTTCTTTCTACGGGAGATGCTGAGAAAGCGAATACGAACACAGAGAAAGCGACAATGAGGTGATTTGGGAACAATGTTGCCCGACTGAATACTGTAGTCCTGAAGTAAGAAGCATGACCGGTACATTGCCGTTAGCTTCCATAATGTGTAAACGTCAAAAACGCTGAAATCATTCACTATTCAGATCAGAAGAGACCTGCTAGGAATCTAACTTATCCATTGTTCCGCGATAGATCTCGATACTCAAGCGAGCTCCCTGAAAGATCCAAAGAAATCCAGAAAGTTTGTTTGCTAACGCAATACAAACCAGCATATATGTGTTTAGTAATTTAAGAGGCAAGTAAAACATGTGCATAGGATCTTCAACAAAGCCTGCTTTAGAATGCCTACGTGACTTTCGAGTAGTACGCTAGTCAATGTCTCAACGCTAAGGTCATTACCGCTAGAAACTTTCTATGAAACTATCGCTAGCTTAATTTAAAGAAAGATATTGACAGCCCATGAAAAACTGCCTAGATTTTCGTGCTTGCTGTAAGGTTTCATAATTAACGGAGAAATACACAACCCAGTTACGAGCTTCTGTGATAACCTGCCTGATTCTTGATAAAAATTTTAAGTAGGTGTGCGCGGGAGGGAATTCATAAGTGAGTAGATGAAAAATACTTTCACAGAACAAAGAACCAAGGTTGCAAACGACAATATTTGTAAACTGTGGAAAACACCCAGTCTAGCCAGAGAGACAAAATGGTGAGCTATTTGTGTTAGAGGGCTCAAAAATAGCACACATCAAAGATTTAGCAGGCTTATGCCGCCATTCAACGCCAGAAAAAGTAACAAGGGAAATCATTTGTGATTTGAAAGTCAGACATATCAAATAGCAAATACAGCACACGAGCACAATCACTACCATTCAAACACGAGGAAAAGATAAAAATACATCTTCAGTGGTATTCCCATTGATACTCCTATCATGAAAAGGTAACGGATTTATCTCGAAAATATGTTTTCCTCAGTGAAGTACTGAGGAGGAATGTCGGCATATTTTTAAGAGTAACTTTTACGTGACTTAATGGAAATAGGAAAAGACGTTCGCCAGCATCTCCGTAATCCTCTTAGAAAAAACGAAACCTTAGCTCTAGCAAAGGATACTTAAAAAAGTCGGAGACTAAGAAATTCGTTACATGGTATTTATGGACCATCAGTAACAAACACGTGAGAAGTACTATATTAACAGAAGATTTCGATTCCTGTAATTCTAAAACCTTTAACGAGTTAGCTTACCGCCTTCCGATATCGCTTTGACAAGTCACTGCTAGTGACAGTACTTCTACACTATATACCGTCGCAACTAAGTTTCTTACGATATGAATGTATTGCAAACTAAGAATCTAACAATGTTCATGCTTCAAGAAATTCGAAAAAATGCTCCGAAGAAATTTGAAAAATTTTCGGCCAGAAATTCAGCACATTCTTTCGTTTGATAACGCTTTAGAGATAGAGATAATGATATTTTAAGTTTAATATATCTTGGACTTACATAAGGATATACGCATTCCAGACAGGTTTCACCTATATCTATTATCAATCAAGACCTGCAAAAAGCTACCTTCACCTCAAAACGATATAAAGAAAACCTTTATTAGGAACAATTTCAAGTAGTAAAACATCTACATCAAACTTTTTAACGTATTACCTACACTAGGATTATAGGAACAAAATAACAAATACTTTTTTTCCACAGAGGTATGGATTTCCACACAGTAAAGCCTGCTACCATCGATTTTTTTAGTATTACCCACAGTTAATTTTATTATTCAGAATAGAATTTTCTAAAACCTAAAATTTCTAGGCTTCCAAAGCCTAAATAAATATTCTGTGCTCAGAAGAAATCCAATCATCCCCTGGAATTAGGTAGATACGGAAAATACTAATATACCAAAATTTTAATCATTACTGACAAAATAATTTCTGTCCACCGACGATAATGATGTAAAGATGGTAAAAGATGATGACATCGTTTTTTAACCAGTAGATCACAATATATCTGAATACAAGGAAGCGAGAAAATATATTTAATTCGCCTTATCTTATCATCGATTAGACAAACGAATCAATCCGATTAATTCAGACAAGTACATCAATAATCATTTAATTACACGTCCCTCGCCGTCACCTTGAGCTTGCTACTATTCCGGGTGACCGCACTCCATGACTAAGCGATATAAATAACTTCTGTTACCCCCGCAACAATCACCATATAAATCCACAAATCTCGAAATACATCTAGAAATTGATGAATCATCCCCAAAAATCATATATCGGGAGCAGTCTATGGATCACAGCCTTACGTATAAAAGTACCAATCAAAATCCCAACGGCTAGATTCCCCTAGACGATTCCAACCTTCTGGCACCACTTACTCCAATCTTTGAACCAATTAGCGCACGGCGCAAGTGTAAGTGCCAGGAGCACAGCTGCCAATCTCAGCGAGACACTATCTTTACAGAAGCCAAAGGGAATCACCGGATCGGATAGCAAAGGGGTTGCGGCCCTTCGGTACCAAATTGCCTACACCGGGCGCCTGTGCGTTGGAGGAGCAATCGTCCCACATATAGAAGGACCGCCGTTTGACACACTTCGTCTCCTCGGCACATTTACATCAGTAAAGCGCCCTTCCTTCGTCCTACAAAATACCGTTCGCCCTTCCGACTAGAGCTACGCTTGCACTTTCTTCCGAAGCATGCGTGTGCGGTAACAGAAACACGAAACGAGCATCACGTGATCTTCAGGTTACCTTCGTAAACAATATAGGTAAAAATAATGTAACGAAAAGTTCTCGTGTAGAGAAGATTAGAAGTATTAGAAGTATTAGAAACTTGGAGGAGTTCTTTCGCCAAAAGTAATAGCCATATGTAATGAACGACGAACAAACTGCCTACAGAGCAAGGTCTTACTTGCTTACTGGAACCTAGATCTCACACTTGTCAAAGGAAGTTCTGCCGTGGCAGCTAAATGGCCTTAGAGCATCCGTCCGACGAGTGAAATCGGGAGTTAATAAAATGCATCGAAATATTAACAATATAATCATTCCATCTTATTAAAGTTAACTACAAAACAGAAAGAGTCAGTCACGAATGACACGAATAGAGGGAGAAGTTGAGCAACCGACCGATTTAATCCATTGCCACTGTTAATTTACTTTCAAGTATACGACCCCCTGCTATAGGTTAGTGACGAAACGATTCGCTGAACACAAACCGTGAGAATGATGTCATCCTAATGCCGAACATCAAGTAAGACGGTGAGAATCCGGGGGAAGAACAAGTTCGCCAATTTTATAACTTAGAATCGCGAGAGATGCTGGGAAACGACGATTAAAATTCCACATGAACCGGAAATCAAAGTAGTACCATATATGACCGGTTTCCTTAGGTGACTTTCTTACCCCGAAGTAGGAAGAACTAGATAAAGCAGGAAATGAGAGTACTTCCCGCAATCAACGGGTATTTCACACCGGGAATTTCAATCGGCATACAACAGCGAAAAAAATTATTCAATCGTCTAATAACCATAAGTAACAATATAGTCAAGATGGCTTTTCAGTAAGAATCTAACAAAATTCTCCGTGTCACAATGAAATTCTTTAATTTAGGTTAATACCTCAATCCATGAGTATGCGACCAATTTAAGAATATTTGGTACCTAAGCGGTGAATACAAAGTAAGTTGCAATCATATCTGCCCATACTAGTAATAGAATTTCTCAAATAAATTAAGAGCTGAAACAAAGCATACTCTAGCTATTCAATACCGCTATTATAGTATGGACATTCATAAATATTTATTCATTGGAAACATGCAGTACCACTCCTCCCAAGTTCATCCAATCTTGCTATCTCAACTTTCCTACAAAAATTGTGGTTCATTGAAAATATCGATCAAAGCAGAAGGTAATAGGGAAATTGTTGAATCCTTCCAAGCGGTACCAATAGTTTAATGCACACATGATTTGAATATATTTATATGGTAGCGTCTGTATCTATCTATCCATGCACACAAGATTAAAACAGATTTTCGAAAGAATTCCTCGAACTGAAAGATAACTAAACACTTGAACGTTCTATAATAGAACTCGCCTTTCCACTACATAAACATTAACCAAAATAAGAACCCCCAACATCTCTTGGACAAGCCAGCGTTACCCTCATCTATGTTGGGCCAACAAGTTTCGTTACGTAATATTACCATCGAATCCCAAAATATAGGAATTCACCAACAGGTTTATACATTGAGACTGGAATAAACTCACTGATTGGCAGGTAACTTTGTGGTATTCCATGACAAATATGGAAGAAATAAAAAGGAACCACTTTTCACATATGAACCAAGTTCCTAATTTATTTAAAAACAACTTTTTTTGCCTTAATCGAGACTGGACCTGACTCTTTGCTTCAAACCTAGGCCATATGGTACAGGTATTTATCAGGACTAGTTGATTCGCCTAGTTCAAGACACGTTCGTCCCAAGTACAGAAGGACACTGAGAGAATTTCTTTCCACTTGAGTGCAACGAAAAACTCCTGCTTCTCGAAATATGAAAGCTGGAAGCTGTGGGGAGAAAGTGTGTTCGGAAGATATGTACCACTAAGGCCACGTTACGTCTTCAATCCGTAAGCTTGGAGAAACTTGGAAAGAGTTCCTAATCGGAATATCCTTACGAAATAGAATATGTCCTCGTGGATATTTCTATAGCATCCGTGAGTAAATACCCGTTGGGTTTCCCATTGAAGTCCGCGGGAAAATCACATAAATTCAGATTTTACCAAAATCTAACTCGTCATTAAGACAGATATTTGGAGATTCAGATTTCGCGAGTGGCGCACGTCAGGGAGTTAAGCCATCAAACAAACAGTAATGTCCTAGAAACCACTTCTAACAGAAATTACCGGGCGTGAATTAATCGTAATTCAAATATACCTTTCCTTAATGAAAAACGAATACTAATCTAACTTTCATTACTCAGACAATAATTAGAAAAATTTGCGCCATACGTGAAAGATATTATTTCGCGAGCTGTTAAAAATCGATCACAAACGAAGACAAATACTAAAAAAGTTAAGCCAGGTCTCTTCAATGAACAATAAATATCATAAATCTATCATTATTCATCATATTTCATTTAGAATACATGTACAAATTCCTTAAGGCAATTCGTAGAATGTATGCATACATAGATGGGTATTCAGTTCTACCAGTGAACGACACAAAAGTTTAAATTAGCTTCTGTTTCATTTATCAGTCACATCTTCAAATATTTTAAGGATTTAGGAGTAATTAAAAACTTCCTTAAATAAAGAACTCTCGAGCTACTAGTCTTCCTACCACTCATATCGAAATCCACCAGGCTGCACCATTCCTTAAAGGAGATATATCACGTAGGAAAACGTATCTTCGTCCACAGCCAACCTTCGACCTCAAGATGCTTACAGAGAAATCTTTGCGACAGAGGACGGATCACCGATACCGAAAACAATGCTTTCCATCGACCAAAAAACGGTGGAATATCTCGAGAGCTGCCATGTGATTAAAGCTGACAGTCCATTCGTCCTCAGCAACTGAGAGGGGAGTTCCGCTCTACACATACTGCAAATCGACTAAATGATTCTATCAACCTCCGTATGACAGAAAAATAGTCACAAGTAGAACTAAAGTAAAAGTTGTTATGAGTCTAAATGAAGATCCTGCACTGTTCATGAAAACATCATACCCAATTTCAATTAACGAATGAAGAATTATTATTTAAAAAAACAGTCATTTATTTCCACAGGAAACACACAATTATTTATTTTCTGGTGCCCTCACAAACAACCATCCGTTGCACAATTACAGGAGAGGCATAAACAGAAACAATAGAGAAGCTCACGCGACCACACCCTAACCCTAAAAAACCAATTAGCAGGGACTCAAACCAGGGACCTTGGGGTTGGAACTCTAGCACGCAAATCACTCCGCCACCGCAGCCGGTGAAAATGAAAATTTAACCCAAAACAAACAGTGGAAAAAAAACTGTAAGAACGAATAACTGCTGTATTAAATAAAATAATGGATAAATGCATTTCCTCGCTAAAACAACGTGATTTAAATCCAATAAAATGTAACAAACAAGAAAGTATTAGAAAAATAAATGAATATTAATTTTTCTAAATTTAAAGCTTGAAAACATCAATATCGATCTCATCACTTTCCAAGACAACAAAACAAATTATATTGCCAGCCAAGTACACAGTAATGAAATGCTATGTAGTACTTGGTTGAATCGACTTTAAATCGTTTATTAACATTATCAATCGAATATTCCCTGAATATTGCGGTGACTTTGTAACAATACAAACAAATACTCAAATGCTGCTCAGCTGGTCTCGTCCTTTCGTGATTTCGTTGATTATCTCAGCCAACAAAAATACAAAAGTAAACGAAAAATTATCTAACCCAAACCGAAAGACAAAATATTGAATCCACTAAGATATGTTAACAGGAATATTCGTTCCATAGAAAAGATAATTCTGCCCTTCCACAATGAAAATACAATATTATATATATTGAACCGAAAGAAGAAAACCTCTCCCAAAAGGAAATTAGTCAACCACCAACGAACTAGCGCTTCGGGCACTAATTTAAACGACACGCTGCCGAAAAACGAGACATGCTAACTCAGCGAAGCGATAAAATTGGTTTGCAACTCAGTCTGAAAGAAAACGATCCCTCACGAACGTCTTATAGGAGAGAAAGGTCCGAATGCAAGAGGAGCGCTAAAGCTTTTTTCTTCTGCGGTGCCTTCACTTCCATTATTTCTCTGCATAAAAGAATAACCCCCCTCCTTTAGAAAGGTTCGCCTCGAAGAAAGAAGGGCCAATTTTAGAATCACCTCATGTGCCGTCAAAACATGGAACCGGTTTTGGTTGCGCCTATCGGCGAGAGCGTAATCAATGATTCTAAAAATACCATTTTGAGTTGGCCAGATGTCCGTGTAAATACCAACATAGCGTCAAAGTAAAATATGAATAAGAGATATCAGTATCTTTACGCATAGTCCTGATACAATGACGAACAATAAGACACAGAAACATACCGATCTGAACAATAGCAATGAAGGAACATTTTTCACGAATCGCCTTAAGCAGATGATACTCCTGCATGCCTTTTCAATCGAGTCATAAGTTTATTTCAGCATCTCCCAAAATGTAATCATCATTCCACGCAGAACATAACTCATATCGTGGAATCTTTCTCTTTAGGGTTTATCTCTGTTATTTTTCACTTACCTAAATGTAATTATATTTCGCAAAATGCCAGCAAATACTAAATGTCTTTTCTTTGGAATTAGTTGAAGTATTTCGAGGCATAACTAACAGTTGTGAAATCAGAAAGATCTTGTCTTTAAAGCAGTTTCGAACAATCAAATCTTTTGAAATTTTCTGAAAATGCAACAGATGTTCACTTTACTTTCCCCCTTCGCAAATGTGTTCAAACGGTGAATGATGCCGAATTTGGTTGATAATAGATGTTACGAAATAGAATTTCAACTATATCTGAAAATCTAAATCACCGCCAAACCTGTTTTCTGAATAAAGTTCTCGGAACAATGATGAACATTTAGTACATTCCGTACCTAAATAAACCAAGTAATGTATTCAAGGAACGGCATAAGAAACAAAGTTATTTAAAGAACCTTCAACTTAAAGTAGTCATATGTACCGCGTAGCAAGTGTTTCATTATTTGAACTATGTTCTGATTGCGAGAGCTAATAAAATAGTGTGGTAGGTTTCTGCAATAAAAGTGCAAGCAATGTCACTCCTTACCGATAAGCATTCTAATTTAATTGATCTCAAATGCAAAAAATCAAATTATTTCACCGCAGAAATTCCTCTTGGGTTTTCAGCCGGACTATCTGACCGAAATATTAGTGGATCACCCAGCTGAAAATCCAATGGGAATTTCTACGCATGATCCGCCGAGATAGAACCAAAATATTTAAAACATTATTAAAATTATTTCTTAGATGCCCATCACCTATTGGAAAACTTGTAAAAACAAGTATTATGCGAAATGCTGAATCTATCACTCGTATGGAAAGTCATTTATCGGAAACGGGATTATTTTTTCCATTCAATTTCCCAGAGGACCAAATTTGTGATACCGAATCCTTCAATGTCAAGTAAGTACTAGTGCTTTGAGGAAGAAAAGGTTGGAAAACAACTTCAATAGGATACTTCCAGGCAAAGCATTCCTTCCCTGATAGAAATACGACAATTCAGACCTATATTTAGACGAGACACCGGAATTGAACAACACGAATTCTTTACGGAACGCGAAATTACGGCGTTATCAAGATGTGCGAGTCACCAGAAAGGCGAAAGGCAGAAAGTTACCACCGACACATAAAAAAAATAAAATTTGCTATCGTGATCGCATAATGACTGGAACTGTGCCAATGGAATCGACGAGTGTAGGTGAGAGCACATCCGCAGGAAGAAACCTAGCCGAAGAGGACTGAAATAGGATGACAAAGAGCGACTCGGTGGTGATTGCATGCGAATGAAACCACGGGGACTGAATACAAAAGTGAAGGCCGCACATGCTCACCACGGATAAACGGAAGGATGACTTACTGACGAAAAACTCATCTCCTGGAGAATAAGAGGTATCGTATCCCAGATGGTAATTGATAAGACGATAGCGCTTGAATAATTTTCAGAAAAATTACTTCCTTCCGGATGTAATTCCGAAATCACCTGGCATTGTAATCACTTTTAACTATTTCCCATTTGGAACCCTCCCTGAAAACCTTGAATAAATCACTTACCGCGACAAAAGAAAAGAATAATTTTAAAATCTGGCAATAAATAACGTAGTAGTTACAACATTGCACTATAATAATTACTTCAAAATAGCCAATATCGGTCTCTTTTCCGAATATTTAGTTAGAGATTTCGGTATTTTCACGCCCTATGCCATACCTCAAATGGCCAATTGCCCGGTATTAATTTAAGTGACATTGCCACGAACAAAATGGTCACGGAAAGACTGCATACTGATTTCCTAATCATCTCCAGAAATAAATGAACTATCCATGGTTTTTATTGCTGGCATGGAACGTTTGGACACATTTCTTTTGCACCCAAAAATTATAGCGGAAATGCAAAAACCATACAAATACTTCCTTGCTCTCCGATGACGAACTGTAAGAAACCAACGGACCGCAACATTGAATTGATCCCAATTACTCATTCCTCGATCGTCTTAGGGAAGACATTACTATTTAGATGTAGTTCCAAGAGATTGGAAGCCTTCCCAAGAACGCAGAAGGCCTTAAAAACAAAAACAATCGCGCACTGCGAAGTTAGGAGTCCCGTGACTTCGTACGCGCCGCCAACTAAAGTTGAAGCGTAAAAACAAGCTTCCTGTGCGAACCGCGCCTAAAGCGCCGGCGCGCGAAGGACAACCAGTCCCTGAAAAACGACGATTGACTCTTAAATAGCCGAGATATTTGCTGCGAAGTTACTTGGGATATGACTTCCGACTCAAACCATACGGCGACTTGACCCGAACGATCGGGGAAGTTTGAGGAAGAAAGAAAAACTGTCTTTCATCACAAGGACGCGAACCTTCCCACAAGCGATAAAACCGGGTACTCTCTCTCGCTATGCGAACATGCAACTCGGGAAAGTAAAGAATGGTCCTACTGCATACGAATATCATTCAATAACAACTAATTTTAGCCAAATTTTAATTAGTACACGTTGAAATTTTCATATAAGTATACACAATACGCATTAAATTTTATCATAAGTTGTATCGCTAACATTGGCTTATATTTTAAATGGAGGAATTGTACAATATAAGCAGAATTAAACTAGCCATTATCGTGGAAAAAATCATTAAAAGAGCTACCCGGCTTATATATGTTTGGAGGATAACCATACTTATTTTGCTTCCCGACAAATAATGAAATCATATCATCACTCCAACTTCGACCGAACAATTTATGATAATGAGAGTGAATCTATTATAAAAAAGAGCCAATGTAGTGCTTGATGACGATTCACAACGTCGTTCTCATTCATATAGAAAGCGTTTGGAATGCAGATCGCACAAGACAAACTATTGAAGCCAAGCGTGACTAATAACAACAACAATCTTGCTCAACTAACGACAAAGATGTTCCAAACGGAAAACCTTTCTCAATAAACTGAAGTAATAAATCGAAGTAAGCGCAATTGATGGGAGGAAAGTTCGAGATTCATAGACTAATTTCCTTCCAATACCCAAATATTCTAATGCTTTGGATCCTTTAAGGAGATCAAATATGAATTTGACGCCTTGTGAGAACAATGAAATTCCAAAGATGAAGATACTGAAAACTACATGGGGGAGGAAACAGCCTCAATTGATTAAGCAACTGTCAGACTTTCACCAGGATCGCTTTTTCTCCAAATCAATGTTTGCTGGGGGTTGGTCAACATGTTTACCCAGATGATTGCCCTGTAGGCTACTCCTAATCTCTCCTCATCCTTTTTCCGCCTCCCCCACTCCATTCCTTACCAAGACAGCAAATAAACCAGATTCTTCCGAGATGCTAATGGCTAGATCTTTCTGAATTGTCCATTTTTATCTTTCTAGTAATCTCTGTTCTTTAAAATCTTTGAAAGCATTTACCTAGAAACTTTCACTCTCTTTCCCACAATTTTAAGATGAACCAAGGCAAATGACTTCTCCATACCTAAAATCTGTAAGACTCGAGATTCCATTCCTGCTTAATCAGAACAGTTCCAAGGGTTCGAACCTCTGACATGAACATAGAGGAAACAACGGGAGGGCAACATTTTGCATAATAATAATGTCTTCATTTAGGCGAATTTTAGTCTAATGAGACCACTCTTACAGTTAACCTATTAAATACGAACACAAACAAGTATGCCCTGACTAGGATTCGAACCCGGGACATATCTGGGTTAGCACGCTAACAACTACGCCACCAAGAGTGCAATTCAATCTTCTTTTTCACAAATAATCAAATATTATGACTATAGTGGTATTGAAATACTAATGTATCTTTTCCATATATTCCTAACTATCCGGATTTCTCATGCCTCTAACATACGAAGAGATGGATTAAGAAAGCAACAGTCCTACATTTACATAAATACCCCGCCTTATACACTGTATTGTACGCTCTTTTTTTGCGTGTTTGCATGTACTAGTAGAGTTAAAATACGTTCGGTTTAACATACAAGCACGATTTACGAATGAAACTTATCGTTAGTATATTTCAAGTCAATAACAAAGATAATAAATGGCTGGATATCATATCGGACTATTTCACTTACTTCAGTTTACCCTCATATGCAATTGAGCTTAACGATATGGAAGAAACTTGGGGAAAATCAGAATAGCAACGCCACTAACTTCTCTAAAAATGAGCTTCTACAAAAATAATATACTCCGACCTTATAATACAACATGATTTGCATATATAACGATAAGCAGTTCTAATTCTCAATCAAAACCCACACAAACTCATCAAATACTAAATTTTCTGCTTCCATAATTTTGGAATCAAAAAACGAGCGAAATAATACCTCTTAAAACCCACCAAAATCTTTAAAAAAGTAATTTAGAAATTCAGGTGGGGAAACTATTAGCAATTTGCGATACGTCACAGCTTAGCTCCGCTGATTAACAATAAGCGAGTGGATACTTAAACACCAAACCCACACGAACGAAAAACTCAGAAAAAGTTAAGAAAAAAACGCAAAACAACCACATTTCGAAACCGTCGGGAGAACACGCGTAAATACGCGTTCGTTCCAGAGAGGTCGACAGGAGAGAACGTGTTCGAATCGATATTTTTTAGGAATCGATGACGTCACGGAGGCGGGAACTTCGCAGCGCCCGCAACCCGGACCACGATCGATGCTCAACTCTTGTGAATGGACCGCGGCGGGCGTTTAACCCTCCCACGCGTTCACATGCGACTTCCTGGAATAACATACCCTATCGTGTCACCCAGATGACACTTACCTGCAAATATAATGCGCGAGAAGCTTATTTCTTCCCGCTGACGCAGAGATCTAACTGAAAATCACCATCTCAAAATACAATTTACGGTTAAATCACGAAGTCATGCAAACCTAAATAAAATCCTAGAAATACGTCACTTAGTACTCAAGTCCATAGATAAATCAACAACTTAAATTAAGGAAGAGCAGGAGATAAAAGAGACATCAATTATAGCGATTTTTAGTAAAGTATCAACACTGAGATCGGAGAAACAATATCGCTGTTGTAACAAGTTCGTACTTTCAGATAATTCTAAATTATCGCGCCTCTAATTCGCGTAAGCACCACTCATATTTATTAGCTGAAAATAAAAACCCACACATAACACTACACTTTCGCTACATCGCCACAAAAAGGCTCAAAACAAACTTACCTAATGGAAGATCACAGAGTAAGCAGCATGCTGCGATGGCACCTGCAGAAGCGCCCGAAATCTTTTCCAGAAGCAAGTGCGGGGCGTACTTCTTAAAACAAACGGCAACCCCCACATGGTAAATACCGAGGAAGCCGCAACCAGCGAATGAAAGATTCATGGTGAATTCTTCCTAGCAATGCACTAACATCTGCAAGACCCGATTTGTAAACACCACCTCTTCCTTGGGAAGCTGAGAACAAGTCGTGAGGAAGACCACCAGATTTCAATTTGCTTATTGTGTTCGCGGAAAATGCAAGTCCCTTTCGCTTTCTGCAAGACGCACGTAGTCCGTTCAGATGCTGGTGTACCAATAGAGGAATGAAGGTAACTTTCTTCGATGAAGAACAACTCTTTGCCTCAACTACACCACAACTGACTGTACGTTTCTCCGTCTCCTTGGTTTTATTCCCTTATCGCTGAAGAACCATCCGCTTCGAATAGATAATCTCGTCACTTCTGCGGAACGTGCGGAACAAATCCACACGAGTGACGCTCCAAGAGCTTCCCGATGCTTGATTGGTTGGCGTGAGTGGTGTGGTTGAGAGGCTCCGCCCATAGACTGTTTACGTTGTTAAGAGTCATCTAGCGCCCAAAGCTCGAACTACGTCGCCGATCTTGAAATTAAATTCTTAAAACCTGCAAGATCGTTGGGCGTCATCAAAATAATATTAAAACCAGGCTTTCTAAAACATATAGGTATGAAAAGAACTAATAAATATATTATGTAAATGAAATAATAAATACACTATTTATCTAACTTAATCTAATATATCTTTATCAACCTAAATGAAATATATCCTAAAATACAGACTGAAGAATTTTGCTGTGAAACCTGTTGATATTTTGGTATTACAACAACAGATTTTCAAATATTAGTTATGAATATCGTTCGGGTACAAATATACTCAATTATTATTGAATAAAAAGCCAATTTCAGATTTTAGGTCTTTTTTGCTGAATGAAATGTATCCTATTAGTTACTTACGTACTCTTTGCTTATACGTCAAAGAAAATATCTGTGGACGAAATGAACTTCTCTCTGTAGAAGCAAAAAGGGCAGTACGTACAGAAGTCGTCAATGATTCGTTATAAATTTATCACATGCGTACACATCCCTGCATGAAGATAAGTTTTTCATTAATATACACGCAAAGGAAGTAATCGCTTATACGGCAAAATATGCGGAAACTTTACAGATAACCAATACGAATCTATAGATTTAAATATTATGGACCTTCTTTCAGAAATGTAGAAGATTCGATAATTGAGTGGTTGCTACGTTATTGTTTACCAAAATGTGACAATTTTCGAATGCGAAAGATGTTTATCGACGTTTAAGATTTATCGCCCAAATCATGAAATGTATATTAGACGAGTAGCTTAATATCAAAAACAGAAATTAAAAAGTAATAGAGAAGTAACAAGGGAGCCAAAATAATCGATACAGAAACGAAAGCGAAGTGTGTTCTTCTTAAATTTTGTAAAGATAAGATGAAAGGCGAAGGGGATACAATGCATAATTTCCATACAACTCAATTTTTTGGAAAATAATTCATTTCTCTTTATCGTTACCACAATTTTCATCACTACCAAGTTCCTTTTGCCGTACCAATCGCTACCATGAAAACTTGCTAACCATAACACATAGTAAAATATTGCTAAAACGTATATAAATCAGGCGTGCACCCAGAGGGTGAAGACGTTCTCACAAAGTGTTTACAAACCTTTCATTTAGAACCAAATTCTGAAGGGTCTTATTAACAGATATTTGTAGGTTAAAGTATATCTTTAAAGAATACATTTTCTAATGATAAGAATCAATTATTTCACTTGATATCATGAATTGGAAGGAGCTCAAGGGATTATTAGATTAGTAGTCCTTCAGTTGAGCCTCTCATAGCAAAAATTCTGGATGCATTCCCGATTGTATTTAAATTTGCGATTCGCTAAGACCGGGTATCATAATGGACTTAAACTAATGCTCGTTTAAAGCCCTTCGCTCGCTTAATAACAGGCATTAAGATGGTTTCTTGTAGTCAAAATTAAGATTCAAGTTGGTATGCAAGCTAATCCCAAAAATGTATAGGAGATTAACTATAATCTTCACTTTGACACTAAAAACCATTAAATACCGCACCCTAAAGTTAACATTAGTTAGAGTCCATCATAAATGCACATTATAATACCGTGTCTAAGATTGTCAACATAGCAGCGAATACGTACTTCACTTTGTATGCATCAGAAAAAACAGATCCTGTTAGGCGTTCATTCCCCGATGAAAATTTCAGTGAATAACTTTAAAATTACTTTCTGGACGAGTATTGACATTACTTTCCTAAATCCATGGCTGACGTTAACTACTGAAGATTGGACCCACAGAAGATGATATTCATGACTATAAACAGATCTAGACTGAATAATTAAGCAAATCAAAAGACTATTCTACATCAAAACAAATTTCTTAAATCTCACTTACTACTTATGGCACAAAAATTATGAAGCGAAAGAATTTTTCATCTAAGTTTCGACGTCGTAAAAGTATATTCAAGAAATTCCAAATCTGCTGAATTACCGATTTAATTGATTGATCGAAATGAATGGCGTAAACTCAAAAAGATTCTTTTTTGATGGATTGTGACTCTTTATTACTGACTGAAAGATAAATGATAATAACTGAATGCATTTCAACTGTAGAGCATCCTTTGACGGTTAAGGCTCGCCAGATTGACATCACTGATATCGAATCAAACCTTCTAGAAACATCGAAAAGCAACAATGATTCGCGAATGTTAATTTGAGAGGCGAAATAAAAACTGTTCGTACCCAATTAGTAAAGGCTCCTTTGGGGAAAATACTATTAAAGCATCTAAGAAATTTCTTTGGTATTTTCAATGGGTTAAAGACCCGATGTAAGTCTCAAGAAAGAGGGAAAAAACTTAAGAGGGAAAAAAGTATAAAAGCTCTTAGAAAGGTCGAGAACTTTCCAAAAACCTCCCGCTGTCCCATTTCCGTCCTCGTCTCCCGGAGAGCTCCAACGAAAACTTCATTGCCGATAGGCCTTATAATATTTTGGAAAAAAATAACATTGATAACAAGTTCAATATCCACTAAATTGTTAAGACGCTTTATACAAACATATTTTGATCTATCTTTTCTCTCTCTTTTATGAGTTGCTCAGATGTGGAATCATTTATCATTCTGGAGCTTAAAAGAAAAGAATTCGCAGTCCAACTATCCTTCAACGTAAACAAATCATTTTGATGTATTATCGCTTGAATAGAATCGCAATGTGGTTATTTTACCTTGAATCAATTGAATTATATTCCTGATTTTAAGTTGATTACACTCAATAATAAAATTACTCGAGAATTTACGTACTAATTGCATGTACTATAACAAAGGCAATATCTAGGGACAGGACGGACCAAATGCAATGCGTTAGTGAAGGAACTTCAATTGGTGCTGCAGGCATACCAACGGTTTTCCCTCGCGGTTTTGCTGAAAGATAATAATTGTACATACATTTAGCCCTAACATAATTCTTAAGCTGAAGGCACATGCTATAAACCGCGTAAACTTCATACGTCGCTTTTCATTCTACACACATCATTTCGTAGCCTTTAAGAGTCTTTTGAAACACCTTCTTAGTCATCTCTCCCTCATTAACCACTTCCAACATGCACCACTTAGGACACCAGGGGTTCATCCCTTCCCTCAAATGTCAAAACCAGCAAAAGGCCTTTTCAAAAACATCTCTTAAAGATTGCAGTTACTTGTGTACTCAAGGCAACCCTTTTGAAAGTATTTAAATCTGTTTCATATATAAAGAGACACCTTGCCTTTGATTAACTATACGTCTACATTATTCTTGGCATCTCGACAGTTTCCGTTAGGAAAATCACCGACGCGATTGTGTTCTTTTTACTTATAGCTTCATTTTGATATACATTATAATTAAATACATTTTAGCTTAAAACCTAGTTTTAGTAACTAGCAAGTTTTAGTTACTCATGTTTAGCAAACCTTCGCCCAAATACACTTTAGTAAAATATGCATTGTTTGGAATCAAAATCGGAACGGATAAATATAGGTTTCGATTATGGTCCCGGAATTTCGATTTTTCGGTTCGGGTACGGTTTCATTCAGAAAATTAACTGTTTCTTTCGGTTTTCGGGTCGGTTCCGGTTGCATGTTTTGCTTTAAATTGGCCCATCCCCGTTAAGAGGGAATGGCCAATTCCTTTTAACTTGGATACAGCGATTTCTTATCTATAATATATATTTCTGTGAGAGCTCAGCATTAAATAACTACCCATCGTATTAGATGCAATATAGTTACACACATCAGTCTTCGAGAAAAAAGCTGTTTTCGTTCAGAAAAATGTTAAAAACGACTTTTCTATGCCACCGATACTGAACTTAAGCTTTCCCGCTCTAATGAAAAAATTTCGTGGAGGCGCCGGGTATCGATCCCGGTACCTCTCGCATGCTAAGCGAGCGCTCTACCATCTGAGCTACGCCCCCTGTCGATAGACTTCAACTTAGTTTTAAAAGCTTCAAGAAGCGCAACAGATACGCTGCAACGTTAGGCGCAATCGTAAATATCAAGAGTATTTAACTGCGCAATTCCTACATTTCTGTTTTCAAACACTTAAAACTTATTCACAGATTAATTACTGTACATACAAATAAAATGACAAGTGTACGTCATCCCGATAACTTCTTTAATTTCAACATTTTAGAGTTAATGCATCCAAGAAATCTTGGAATTTACTTTTCTTCTCTATTCATACGAACATATCAAAAAATAAAATTTTTTAAAGATTTATATAGATTAATATACCTCATAGAATGCAAATAGAGATCGAGAAAATATACACTTTCAAATAATTTACAGTCCTCGTATTAGAAGAGGTTTTGATCTCTTAAAATAGCAAATGACGATCTTACTAATCTATTACAACCACGTGGGCGTAGCTTTATCAGAGTTGTTAGCTGGGTTTTTATCTTTTAAATGAAATTTATTTTTATCTTTTATTCATGGGTGTATGCATTCATATACAACACATACCTTCAAAAATGAAATTCATGTATCAAGAAAGGAGTATGATTATAAACGGTATCATTAAATAGAGTAATTACATTAGTCCAGCTGTTAATTTTTTGTCCTATAAAACTATTTTATTCACTGAGGAGAGGTGGGATACCACCCTAAACATTCTCCCTTGTTACCGCCGTCGCAGGAGACCTATTTTTTACTACTGTTTTTAGTTCCACAGACGAGCCATATGAAATTGTTAATAATTAGCAGAAGTGCTCGTTGATCTTCGTTTAGTCCAATGGGACAGGTTAATGAAAACAAAAATTTTCTAATCAAAGTTCCAAGCCGAAATTACACAATTAACAATAAGAATGTGAACCTTTATTCGTTCTTGTGAAACTTATCTCAGGGTAATGTGCAAGTATGCAAGTTTTTCATCTTCTGGTTCTGGGAAATTTAATCGTAAAATATGATTTGATAGACATAGAAATTGATAGACAAAAAGTTACTCGTCCATCTCCATTAATTCATTACGGTGCTACGTATGTTTGTTGCCCCTGCGATTTATCACTACACACTGCTCGTGACTGTAATAGTTAAAATCTCTGAAATGTTTCCTTCTCTTTAGGTCGTCAATTCTTGCCATTGCTTCTAAATAGGCCTAAATATATATGCATTCTTATGGGAAAATGCATGAACTCGGAATCAACGATCGCATTCGTCGTCAGAGGAACGTGTTGTTTACAACCTCAAACTTTCACAAAATATTCGTATATTTTATCTAAATGCTCACAACTTCGAAACGAAAGCGATATTCCAGGACAATAATAAGAATCCATACTCAATTTCCCTTCTCATGGCACTTATATCGATTTCATACGACTATTCCTTCTAATTTAATTCTGTAAAAGAAATAAAGTCTGTAACCGATAAAAAATCTTGGTTCAAACCCAGCAAAGTTATCGAATAAAAAGGTAACAGTAGTTCCTTCCGGGTCTCAGAAAACACGCATGCAAAGTTAGACACCGATCCGACAAACTGTGTGGACTCCAATCTCAGACAAACGTACAAACACACAGAATTTATGTGCACTCCAATCTCAGACAAACATACAAACACAGAATTTCTTCTTTATATACATAGATAAATGTGAGCATTTTAGAGAATCTACTTATACCTTCTGAAAAGCTGCTTTAACTTTCTGGTGTTTTCGCTTAGCGAAGAAAACTCGATGAGCAGCTTTCAAAGCACCGTAGGGAAGAGATCTCGACCCTTTGTGACCTTATCGGCATTAATTACCTACGTAGAACTGGAGGCGGATTTTAAAGCGGAGGAAGCCCGACGATAAGGGAGGGCCTGGATCTAAAGGCGAGGCCCTTACTCCAAAGACCCCGGAAGGCCTTAATCTCCCTTGGCTTCTGCCTGCGTTTTCATCCAGTCATCCCATTCTAAAAATCACGGAGTCATTGCGAAAGTCTTCAAATTTACGAGCTGAAATATCAAAGAAGGAAACATTCACTTCTGCAAACAAAACGCATTTCTCTTGATAACTCAGAATTTTACTGGGCTGTCATGACGGGACTTTTTACATTTACATTTACATAAATACCCCGCAAACCGCCGTATGGCGTATGGCAGGGGGTGTTAATACACCAAAGTCCCTAATTATTCATCCTATTTACGCGTCTAATACTATCTGGAAAGAGAGACCAATAATAACTATCCGTTCGTGCAATAATCTCACGAAATTTTTTCGACGTCTGGTCTCGAAAATTCCGTTCGCTAAGCGCAGGAATCACTATGTCAAGTATTTCGTCATGTAAGTCACTACTCAGGAATTTCTCGAACAATCTGTGCCTAAACTCGAGTCTTCTATATTATATAATAATAATAAAATACAAAATGTTTTGCAATCAGCAATATATTTATTTTTGTAATATAGCGATCTATTACAAGAGAAGGAGCAATATTTTTTTAAACAGATTACTAAATTTTAGCTCGAGTTAAAATAAATTTACTCCAGGAGCATGATTAAACACCGAAGGTTTAGTGACGCAATGTGTTGACATTAAGGTTGGTAGAAACTAACTGTTCGTAATAACTTTACACTAGTGTTCCAAATGGGCTATCGTACGCAGCTAAGAGATTTTTCACGAATATTAGTAACGAAAATGTTGATGTGAGATCTGTACAAAGAAACGCAATTCATGATATTGGACCCTATATTTGAGTCGCCAAAGACACGCCT
Organism: Ladona fulva; assembly: GCA_000376725.2. Classification (NCBI taxonomy): domain Eukaryota; kingdom Metazoa; phylum Arthropoda; class Insecta; order Odonata; family Libellulidae; genus Ladona; species Ladona fulva. Next base: position 735,022 of record KZ308475.1, on the reverse strand, counting down.
ATGAATAACACGTTGTATAAAGTGAAGAAAAAATTTTCTCTCTATGAGAATATGTCGCAGGTGCCACGAGAGTCTTCCCTATCCATCTAATGAAAACAGAAATTCCAATATTTCTACAGGAATTGAATTGTGAGCAAATAATGTGTAATTCTCGACCTCTATTACTAATGGAATTAAATGGAAAATGCAGCCTTTACCGAAGCGCGAATCTTAGCTAGAATGCCCGTCCCATATATTATTGGATTCCCCTAGATCTGTCATGATCAGCTGATGACAAGCGCTATTAATGTTACTCTGATAACGCCAGTTTTGAAACAAAAAATCCACGAATTCCCTTCTCTGAAAGATAAGTTGTTGTCGTGAGATCATTTCAATTCTTATGGCCGTGAGGAGCAAGATACAACATGCACCGAGAAATAGAGTAGCGATAAAAAGAAACGATATTTTCGGCAAACATTAATGTTTTCCTACGATGATAACGAATCGATAGCATTGTTCGCTGTGTTTGCTGTAACATTTTCCTCCCTAAGTTTTGATTACAATTCAATTCGGTTACGGCAATTTTCAACATCGCTTTGATACTGCTCACGTGTTTATAAATACGATGTTGATCAAAATATAAGTACACTTGTACTTCATGTATTTTTCTTGACCAGTTCAAAGCAAAGATGGAACTTCTAGTGAAAAAAGTGGTATTACCGAAAGCGTTAGCAGAGCGCGGTTCCTTTCTCTGCTTTGATACACCACATATACGATAAATGCATACACATGCGATATATAAGATATGATAACGTATCGCTTCACGCCTATGAGAATAGAATATTCTTTTGGATTGAATTATAGTATGTACCAGGGGCGGATCCACAATAGTTTTACGTAAAAATTAGCTTCAGATTTATTCGTTATAAATCTTACAAGCATTAATTATAATAATTATTCAATTCAGTAGCTTCACCGTGAAGCTACTGAACTGCACCGAAAACCAAATGTAACTCTGCGTGTATATTTTGAGCTGAAACATGCGAAAACACAATACGAAGTACAATCGTTTCCCAAAAAACACACACAGCTGGGTATCATAAACCGAGCCCCTTCGAGATTTTTACTCAGGGTTAAGGGCGCCCTAAGACCTTCTCCCAATAACGGCCAGATGTGAGCTTGTTGTTATTCTAATTGAGGGACAGAGAGAGGGTAAAAAGAGTAACATGGACTAAAATAGCTTTAAAATTTTTTTCATGAAGTGAAACTTTCGCAAATGGTATATCTATCCAGAGATATGATGGAAACGGTACGTTACTGCTAAATTTATTCTTGCATTAAGGATTAGGCGTAGAAATACTTTATATATCTTATTATTTCGTGTCTTAAGTT
>KZ308475.1:633798-726411 GCA_000376725.2 Ladona fulva | reverse complement strand
TAGTCTTTAACTGCTATAAACACTCCTCCGCCTATTCTACTCAATCTATCTCTACGGTAAATAAGATAATCTGGAGGAAAGATCTCACTTGACGCAATTTCTTCACTCAACCAACTTTCGGTTCCCAATATAATATCTGCGGAAATGCCTCTAGCGAGAGTGAGAAACTCTGCCTGCTTATTACGAACGCTTCTACAATTCACGACTATTATTTTTAAATCACCCATCTCGCTTTTTACAGATCTCGTTTCACTTTTTAAATCTCCACTATCGATTATTAAATCAGAGCTACTAATCGTATCGTGGCTAATAATTGTTTCTGCTGATTTTTCTATTTTGCTTTTAGCAATATCATTCTTTTTCATTCGGTACTCGCGCAATTCATTATTCCTGTCCATGTGGGTGTTTTCGTTTCCTAATCTGAGTTCATTGCTATTCGAGATCCGACGATGGAGATGGAGACGATATACAGGATGACAGGGATACGAGATGATGAACAGAAGAGCCCAGGACAGGAGCAACTGTAGTTAGGGATTCGGTCACCAAGGACTTGCCGACCAGGGCAGATAACCCATTGCATGGGTTTGATTGATTGCATCCTTTGAAATCAAGGGGTATGAGTTATCGGAGATTGAAGCCTCTTTGCAAGTTGACGTACGGCGATGTGAACTAATAAATTAAAGCACTTATACATAGTTTTCCAAAGTTCGCACAGCAACCCACAAGACAGTGTAAGAGTCCGTTCACGGGTAAATTTCATTCAGAACAATCATGAATCCATTATCTATTCCATGTGGTTAACTCCAACTTCAGGGCATTTTTAAAAGTCGATGAATCCATCGCTCGAATGGCTTCTGAAACTCACCCTTCGAAAAAGAGGCCCAGTTCCTCATTCCCGGCATAAAGTAAATTTTCTGGTTCTTACATTAGAAAGGAATGTTCCATATTTTTCAAAGTTGGAAAAGGCCATATATCACGAAGAAGAATTCCTCTGAATTTGGGATATAAAGCGTTGACGACCAAGCGTTATAAGGAAGTAATCGCTGAAACAGTTACTTCTGGTCGTTCTTTCCGCAGAGCATTAGAGATGCGAACACGATGGATTAGGTTAGGTCTTTGGTGTTGTTATACCCCCTGCCATGCGCCACTGGCGGCTTGCGGGGTATGAATCTAAATCTAAATCTAAAGAAGGTTCAATGGGAGATGGCTAATTACCAATTCACCAATGAAATTCACAGTTCTCTGAGTGGTTAACAGACGGACTTATATTTATGATATTCGTATATTTATAAGAATTCCAGACGCATTATTTGAATATGTCCGAATGATGTTCGACGTTTATTTCCAAGGCACCAGACGCTTGATCACACATTGGAAAACGACGAATTCCCGGCTCGAAGGAACCTGGAAAGTCATCTAGAATTCACTTCTATGATGGAAACATATATAACTTCCAATTTCATGAACGCGGCTTAATATGTTGTGCATGACTTGAAAAGGGTGTATGGAAAAGTGATAACATTTTTGAGTGAAATTGTTTTCTGTTTGAGTGTACAACGTAGCACTTAAGGAATTATAGAATCAAAAGACTGGAGAGATTTGATAAGTGGGTTTGGCGCAGCATGGAAAAAAGAAGTTGGATTCAAAGGAAAGCAAACGAGGAAGTAGTTGACGTTGTTAAAGTGGACAGCCTATTGAAATAACGGGTAAAACAGTAGCACGAGAAATATGAGGGTCAATTATTGGGAGAGATTGATTAGTAATTTGAAGATGTGATTCAAGGAAAGAAGCAGGTGGGAAACAAGAGCAAAGTGGCTAAACGACATAGGGAAGGATAATTTACCAAGAAATGAAGGAAAACGCTAAACAGAATTTTAGGGAAAACGAATTTACCAAGAGGTAAAAGGCTCATGTGATTAGCAATAGTAAGTTAATATTAAACTTAAATTTAATTTAGCTTAAATTGACATCTGAACGTTTGTAACGCATAGTGCTTTCAATGAAAATATCTCGGCCAATACATCAAGTTCAACAGTCCAGACGCACTGGTAAAAACCAGTCAGCATACTTGGATTGTGAGCGATACTTGGCGATAGAATTTTTGTGGAAGTTTTATTATATGAAGAAGCCAAAAATATTCCTGATATATAAAACATATTTTTGGAAAACTCATAAAGATATGAGAGAAAAAGATAAAGAGAAAAAAAATATTTTATGGTCAAAATAGAACGCGAGAGACTGAAATAAAATGGCCCAAAGAGCCAAAGAAAACATTAAGTGTCAATAATACGTTAGTGAAATTAAGCAGTTCATAAAAAAATGCAAGAAAAATTATCATCTCAGTTCAGTCATAATCAACTCAACTCTATTCAACCAACCATAATAACTCTTACAAATCAAAGCGATGTATATAAAGAATTCACGAACTCGATAACTGGCATTCTTCGTTCCAGGAACTGTTTCCGATCTGATACAATTTAAGACGATAAGAATAAAGAATTGATATTCGATTTTCTGCCTAACGGTACTCGTTCCGATTTCGTCTCAACATTATTTCCAATCAAATTTCACAAAAGAAGGAAGGTTTAAAAACGAAATAAATTAATCTTACACGCACTTCTCATTAAAAATTTATGAAGCCGTCTAGATGCATACAACAAAAAATTCATGGCGTTTTGGCCTAATTAGTGGAACGCAATCACAAGAAATGTAAATACTTCTTCCACTTCCACGTGGTTTCCAAAAAAAATCACTATAGTGAAGTTTAATAACCTATTGGNATCTCATAAAAAATAATGTTTTTAATACTTCAAAGAGTAAAAATACTTTTCAATTTTTTATACAGGCACTTTCCGAAAAATATACAAAACTCTATTAACTGCTAAAGGAATAACAAGTGTGAAAAAAGTGGCATGACATGGACTCGAACATAGGTCTCCCAGTTTCCGGGAAGGTATTCTAACCACTGATCTACCATACCATGACAGTTATGGTTAGAACACCTACCCGGAAAGTGGGAGGCCTGTGTTCGAGTCACTGTCATGTCGCTTTTTTCACACTTGTTATTCCTTTGGGATCAGCCGTACGACTTCATCGTGCGAAGTATTACACCTTTCCTTAATCCTCATATTAACTGCTCTTTATAGATAAATTATTCACAAATGACAGAGACATCTATTACAGATATCTTTAGTGAAAAGCGTAAAATAATATAAGCCTATATTCTCAGACGTTGAACCTTATGCTTATTAAAATGGAACTGAAGAAACGCGCCAGTGCAGTAGGCTTGCAATAGTGCGGTAATTACAGTATGTTGAAATAAACGACGTTAATTAGCAACGAAATTTTGCGACCTTGCCATGAAATACAGCCACTAAATATATCATTGAATCATTCGGCATTCACTTTCTGGGGACCTGTAACAGTGAGGCAGAAAATATTTCATCAAAAATCCAAGGTGATGCAATTACTGCCGAAATAGTTCGCGATAATTGAGAAGGAATCTCGAAATTAAAACCTAACTTGGCCATTTTTATGTATTCTGATGGATAACAATCTTGCTCATGCGTTAAATTTGTTGCAATCAAGACCATGTAGTTAACTGACACAAACGTTTTTCAACGAAAGGTTTACTGAGGAACACATAATGAGAATCCAATAAGAAAGTTTAACTCATGTCAGTTAGAGTGGCGAAAACAAAAATTCAAACTCCCCCAGTCACATTCTTTAGATAAATTAGATTCAACGGAATTCCACAGGAAATTTCTTGCTTAAGAAACATTGGATCATCCTATGAATTGTGTTTAAAGATGAAAGACGGTAATTACAAGAATAAAAAGCAAATTATAACGATGGAAAGCAGTCTTGATAGATAAAGAACCTATGATAAAATAAGTGCGAGTTGTTCATTCTTTGTTAGGGATTAATTTAACAAATTTATTCAAGCTGCTCTCATAAACCTCATATTTGGAATATAAGTTCATCAGCAGCCTTAAATTTTTGTTCGAAAACAGTCCTCGGATTTCCACCCATGACAAAACAGGCGACATGTCCTTTGCCTACGTTTGGGTAAGAAAAAGAGAAGGTTGGAACACTGCTGTATATGAATTAGAGGTTTAAAAACACTCCGTAAGCCGTCTTTCGGCAAGCGGAACTCGCGCTCAGAGACAACGGGAAGCTCCGGATTACCGATTTCTGGGATTCCCAGCGGGTCCCGCTTGCCGAAAGACGGCTTACGGAGTGTTTTTAAACCTCTAATACGTTTGGGTGACAAACTCCGTCGCCATCCTTGTGCCCTTCGTTTTTTCTCCTAAACGTCGACATCAGAAATGACACCTGGTTTGGCCTCAATGGAACTCGAAAATTATTCTAGAATAATTCTTATCATTAGAAAAACTGCATAGCAATTATGTTTGTTTGTAAGTCTTCACAATTTTCCGTTTAATATACGAGTGGAGTGGAGATGGACATTTAGATATAGACTTCATGTAATTTATATTTACATTAGTAACCCACAAGCCGCTGTATGGCGTATGTCAGGGAGTGTGAAAACATTATTATATATAAGCTACATGATTGGTATTCCTAATGCTATCAGGAAACAGAGACCAGTTGGAAGATTTCATTTCATGACCGAATAACTACACTAATTTCTCAAAAGAAATAATTGAAAACAATAGAAGCAATATATTTCGTAATATTTTTAACAGTTCTTCGACAGCTGTGGTAATTTTGCACACCCGTGCCAGCCTAGGGAATTGAACCAGGAATCGGTTTTACCAAAGGCAAATACGCCAACAATTGGTTAAAATCAATATGGAATAACTAGATCACTCTGGGTCCACATCAGCATCTCCTTGCACAATCGTGGACATTCATCTAGGGCCTGTCTTCTAACTAGGGCCCCCACCCAATAGGAGCTGCGGGGGTGTGGGACACGCCTCCAAGAGAGTGAGAAACCATATCTCTCCCACGTGACTTCCTTCTTCACTATGCCCCGAAAATAATCGTTATTTTCATACGGAAACTGACAACGCTAAGCAAACTTTTCTTATCGCTTGACCCCTCTGCCTATCAAATAGTTTGTGTGACTCAAAAGCTGATTAAAAATACCATTTTGTCCTTATTCAAGGACCCGCAAGTTTTTTGTTCCCAATTCTCTGAAAAATATGGCAGGAAGTAGACTGAATTATCAAGTGGGCTTTGCAAAATTTTTATTATTGGATTTGATTATACTCCGCAAACAACAGATGAAGATCTACCATAATATCTGTTTAACTCCTAATCGAGTTGTTTCCTGTCACATGTGCGGCGGCTATTCAAAGCAGTTTTAGGAGCCAAGACTAAACAGCGACGTGGCTGGGACCCGAACCCAGGTCTCCTGCTTTCGGGCAGGTAACTAACAACTAAACTACCTTATCAAACAACTAACTACCTTCACACCGTTAAGAGAATGTTTTTCAATTTACTGAGGGAAACCACCGAAACATTCATCGGGATACCTGGGTTCGAGTCCCAGTCATGTCGCTATTTACTACCGCTATGTACGCTATTTACATCCGTTTATCCTTGGGTTTTAAGACGCACACCTCTATTTACCAAGATTACCACCTTTCCCCAGGTTTAGGAGGACCAATTACTTTAATAATAATAGCTTGTGGCCCAGCAACATGCATATGGAAGAGATATTTCGGTAATGGATTTTTTGCTATCATAATGTACGGTGATTGGTTTGCACTTGCATTTACATAAAAATTTACAGAACCATAAAATCAATCGTAAATATGATTCAATATTTAATCTATGACGACTGAAGTGAATGCAGATTTCGCTAAATATCTCGCTTCGTTCTCTACTCGAGCAGAATATTTTCTCTTTGAGTTGCCTGTTGATGGTGTTGGAAGGCCGATAGAGGGCCTAGGGAAAGGAGAAAGGCGTAAGGTAAAGATGATTTAGATTTAGAATTTTACCCCGCGAGCCGCCGATTGGCGTATGGCAGGGGGTGTATCAACACCAAATATTCGTACCTAATTCATCCTGTTAGCCTCTCTAATGCTCCGAGGAAAAAACGACCAGAAGTAGCTATCTGTTCTAGCGATTATCTCCTTATATTGCTTGGTCGACGCCTCTCGTAGATCGCGTTCGTTTTGAACTGGAATTATAATGTCTTCGACCTCGTCTGAAAATTCTGGGCTGATGAATTTATCGAACAGCTTCCGTCTGTATTCTGATCTTCTATCCTGTAGTGAACTCCATCCGAGGGAGTTTATCATGGCCGTAACGCTGCTATCGAATCTGAAATCTCCGCTAACGAAACGTGCCGCTCTACGTTGAACCATCTCTAAATCTGAGACTAGACCTACTTCATGTGGATCCCACACTGCGCTGCAGTATTCGAGATTGGGTCTGACCAAAGAAAAATAAGCAATTTCCTTGACTCTTGATTGACATCCTCTAAGAGTTCTACTTGTTAATCTTTGCATTTTATTAGCCTTTCCTATAAGATCACGAATATGTTCTTTGAATGATAAACTACTGCTAATTGTAACTCCTAGATATTTATTATGACTCACGAACTCTAAGGGATATTCTGATATTTCATATTGCAAGCTGTTAACATTCATGGAACGCGTGAAAATCATAGCAACGCACTTCTTTACATTTAAATCAAGCTGCCAGTCTTCGCACCATTTTGATATAACGTTTAGGTCGTTCTGAAGGATTATGCTATCTTCATCTGACGTAATCGCCCTGTATATGAGGGTATCATCGGCAAATAATCTAATCCTGCTCCTTACATTATCTACTATGTCATTGATGTAGATAAGAAATAAAATCGGCCCTAGAACACTACCCTGCGGAACTCCTGATGTGATGAGTACTTCATCGGATAAAATTCCGTCTAATGCAACTCGCTGAGATCTATTTTCGAGAAAGGATTCGATCCATCCGACTACTTTTTTGTCGATCGCGTAGGCATTTAGCTTTTGAATTAGCTTTACATGAGGTACGGTATCGAAGGCTTTCCTGAAGTCTAGAAATACTGCATCTGTTCTAACACCCTTATCTGCTGCTTTAGCTAGGTCGTTTATGAAAAGGGTTAACTGAGTCTCGCATGACCTCCCTTTGCGGAATCCGTGCTGGTTTTGACTAATTGCTCCATTCTCAGACAGAAAGCGCATTACTGAACTCGCAATGATATGCTCCATTATTTTACAGAAGATCGAGGTGAGCGAGATAGGTCTATAATCATCGGGTTTTAAGTTGCGTCCTTTCTTAGGTACTGGAGTGACGTACGCTGTTTTCCATGATATGGGAACAGTACATTTATCTAACGATTTCCGGTAGAAGACGAGGAGAAGGGGAGCAATCTCATAAGCTAAAGTTTTTATGACTACTGCTGGGATTCCTTCGGGTCCCGGGGCTTTATTCCTTTCAATCTCTCGCAATAACTTTTCTATTCCATCCACTGATAACTCGATGGGGCACATTTCCGACTCGATACGCCTAGTAAAATCATTAACGAATCCGTTGTCTACATTGAAGCATTTCCGGTAATGCTGATTAAGTAAGTTCGCTTTTTCGATCGATTCTTTAATAGCGATTCCATCCTCGTTGATTAGGCTGGGGACGGAAGACTGACCTCCACGAGTTTCACGCACATATGACCAAAATTCTTTCTGATCGCCGCTTAATGATTCTAATAAGGTTTTAGATCTATATTCCTGAAATTCGTTATGAGCTTCTTCCTTGATTAGCTTACGCATGTCTCTATATCTTTGCTGCTCTGTCTCTATATTAGCACCACATGCTTTAAGTTTCTTCAAACGGGAATGAATAAGCCTTTGCTTCCTATGCATTGATCTTAGCTTAGGCTTCGTCCAGCGTGGATCCTTTCGCTCGCGCATGCTCTTAGTCGGTACGTATTTAGCTAAACCATCTTTGATAATGCGGAGGAACTCATTCCAACTATCATCGATTGTGTTTTCACCCACAAAGCGGCAAAAATCATCCCTGCATACGTTGATGTATTTCCTGAATTCCGAAAAATTACACTTGCTAAATACATATATTTGCCTTGGCGGCTTAAGAGATTTAACTATCGTTGTTTTCATCTCAGCTAGTATCACGTCATGATCTGAAATTCCGTCAACTATATCGAGATTAGTCATCATATGTGGATGGGAGGTGGCTAATAAATCCAGAATGTTTCCTTGACCTGCACGATTCGTCCGGGTAATATTCATGTTAACTTGCTCTAGGCCGTGTAACGAGAAAGTATCTATTAATTTCTGGGATATTTTCTTCTCTCTACTAAAGTTCGAATAAGTTACATTCTCCCAATCAATGTTAGGTAAGTTAAAATCTCCTCCTACGGCAATGATAGGATCCTTCATTTTATCTCTAATTACACGCAAAGATTCGGATAGATCATCTAAACTGTTGAGTTCGTCATCGGGAGGACGGTAAAAGGAGCAAAAAAGAATCTTAGATCCGTTCTTTCCTAGGACCGAGCACCAGACCATTTCGCTCGTGGTATCCACTACGAATTCTTCTCGTTGGCTCTTCAAGTAGTCTTTAACTGCTATAAACACTCCTCCGCCTATTCTACTCAATCTATCTCTACGGTAAATAAGATAAGCTGGAGGAAAGATCTCACTTGACGCAATTTCTTCACTCAACCAACTTTCGGTTCCCAATATAATGTCTGCGGAAATGCCTCTAGCGAGAGTGAGAAACTGCCTGCTTATTACGAACGCTTCTACAATTCACGACTATTATTTTTAAATCACCCATCTCGCTTTTTACAGATCTCGTTTCACTTTTTAAATCTCCACTATCGATTATTAAATCAGAGCTACTAATCGTATCGTGGCTAATAATTGTTTCTGCTGATTTTTCTATTTTGCTTTTAGCAATATCATTCTTTTTCATTCGGTACTCGCGCAATTCATTATTCCTGTCCATGTGGGTGTTTTCGTTTCCTAATCTGAGTTCATTGCTATTCGAGATCCGACGATGGAGATGGAGACGATATACAGGATGACAGGGATACGAGATGATGAACAGAAGAGCCCAGGACAGGAGCAACTGTAGTTAGGGATTCGGTCACCAAGGACTTGCCGACCAGGGCAGATAACCCATTGCATGGGTTTGATTGATTGCATCCTTTGAAATCAAGGGGTATGAGTTATCGGAGATTGAAGCCTCTTTGCAAGTTGACGTACGGCGATGTGAACTAATAAATAAAAGCACTTATACATAGTTTTCCAAAGTTCGCACAGCAACCCACAAGACAGTGTAAGAGTCCGTTCACGGGTAAATTTCATTCAGAACAATCATGAATCCATTATCTATTCCATGTGGTTAACTCCAACTTCAGGGCATTTTTAAAAGTCGATGAATCCATCGCTCGAATGGCTTCTGAAACTCACCCTTCGAAAAAGAGGCCCAGTTCCTCATTCCCGGCATAAAGTAAATTTTCTGGTTCTTACATTAGAAAGGAATGTTCCATATTTTTCAAAGTTGGAAAAGGCCATATATCACGAAGAAGAATTCCTCTGAATTTGAGATATAAAGCGTTGACGACCAAGCGTTATAAGGAAGTAATCGCTAAAACAGTTACTTCTGGTCGTTCTTTCCGCAGAGCATTAGAGATGCGAACACGATGGATTAGATTAGGTCTTTGGTGTTGTTATACCCCCTGCCATGCGCCACTGGCGGCTTGCGGGGTATGAATCTAAATCTAAATCTAAAGAAGGTTCAATGGGAGATGGCTAATTACCAATTCACCAATGAAATTCACAGTTCTCTGAGTGGTTAACAGACGGACTTATATTTATGATATTCGTATATTTATAAGAATTCCAGACGCATTATTTGAATATGTCCGAATGATGTTCGACGTTTATTTCCAAGGCACCAGACGCTTGATCACACATTGGAAAACGACGAATTCCCGGCTCGAAGGAACCTGGAAAGTCATCTCGAAATCACTTCTACGATGGAAACATATATAACTTCCAATTTCATGAACGCGGCTTAATATGTTGTGCATGACTTAAAAAGGGTGTATGGAAAAGTGATAACATTTTTGAGTGAAATTGTTTTCTGTTTGAGTGTACAACGTAGCACTTAAGGAATTATAGAATCAAAAGACTGGAGAGATTTGATAAGTGGGTTTGGCGCAGCATGGAAAAAAGAAGTTGGATTCAAAGGAAAGCAAACGAGGAAGTAGTTGACGTTGTTAAAGTGGACAGCCTATTGAAATAACGGGTAAAACAGTAGCACGAGAAATATGAGGGCCAATTATTGGGAGAGATTGATTGGTAATTTGAAGATGTGATTCAAGGAAAGAAGCAGGTGGGAAACAAGAGCAAAGTGGCTAAACGACATAGGGAAGGATAATTTACCAAGAAATGAAGGAAAACGCTAAACAGAATTTTAGGGAAAACGAATTTACCAAGAGGTAAAAGGCTCATGTGATTAGCAATAGTAAGTTAATATTAAACTTAAATTTAATTTAGCTTAAATTGACATCTGAACGTTTGTAACGCATAGTGCTTTCAATGAAAATATCTCGGCCAATACATCAAGTTCAACAGTCCAGACGCACTGGTAAAAACCAGTCAGCATACTTGGATTGTGAGCGATACTTGGCGATAGAATTTTTGTGGAAGTTTTATTATATGAAGAAGCCAAAAATATTCCTGATATATAAAACATATTTTTGGAAAACTCATAAAGATATGAGAGAAAAAGATAAAGAGAAAAAAAATATTTTATGGTCAAAATAGAACGCGAGAGACTGAAATAAAATGGCCCAAAGAGCCAAAGAAAACATTAAGTGTCAATAATACGTTAGTGAAATTAAGCAGTTCATAAAAAAATGCAAGAAAAATTATCATCTCAGTTCAGTCATAATCAACTCAACTCTATTCAACCAACCATAATAACTCTTACAAATCAAAGCGATGTATATAAAGAATTCACGAACTCGATAACTGGCATTCTTCGTTCCAGGAACTGTTTCCGATCTGATACAATTTAAGACGATAAGAATAAAGAATTAATATTCGATTTTTGCCTAACGGTACTCGTTCCGATTTCGTCTCAACATTATTTCCAATCAAATTTCACAAAAGAAGGAAGGTTTAAAAACGAAATAAATTAATCTTACACGCACTTCTCATTAAAAATTTATGAAGCCGTCTAGATGCATACAACAAAAAATTCATGGCGTTTTGGCCTAATTAGTGGAACGCAATCACAAGAAATGTAAATACTTCTTCCACTTCCACGTGGTTTCCAAAAAAATTCACTATAGTGAAGTTTAATAACCTATTGGTCGGTCTTTATCCTTTTTAGATTTTATTAATCTGCGCTATCAGTAGAAAATTCAATTAATTTTTAAATAATGAGACAATACAAAAATTGCGATAAGTCAATAAAATCGGACGGGTAAATATATCCTCAACGATATTTATTACAGTAAATGAGTTACAAAAAATTTCCTGTCTATTTAATACTCCTAACACTCACCAGATCCGTTTATTCAACACGAATAGCGCAAATCTACTCGAAAGGCCAAATTTTGCCCCAAACTAGGCCGCATAGCAACATTCCCGCATCTTTTACTATCCAAGGAGATTGCTACCGCGCAAAAAAATATTCGGAGTGAGTCACCGAAAAATCTCCCGTATCTAAAGATCGCCCCCCTTCGGTGTACCATCATTTACCACTGCTTTCTACGTCCTTTTTAAGGAGGTCGTTGCACTGACCATCCCATACCAAATCGCATCTCCCCCGCCTCTCTTTCCTATCTTCTTTGTCTTTGTCAGCCTCTCTCACGTAGCCTTCTGCGTTGTTTTCAAAAAAAGGTTCTAAACCCCCTTCCAACTCCTCTAGATTCCACACTAAGCAACAAAGGTCCATCACCTTGGCAACAGATGCTTCCTTCCGATTTTAAAAGTAAAATTAAATCCCCATGATTCGGTATTGAACGAAGGTTGAATAATCTAGGGTGCCAAATATTGTTTCCGAAGGAAATTTTCAAACTTAATTTTTAGAATGAGCTATTTCTTGTAAAATATTTTAACTCTTTTATAAAACAAGGGCCAATTCATCATTATTAAGTTATCGAGAATGTTTTTTCGCAAAGCATCGCGGAAAAATTTCCCCTGCTATTACACGGAAAATCGATAATTTTGGCAACCACACAGAATTTCAGTAACATGCAGGTAATGGGATGCAATATCGAAAGAATGCGAATTACCAATTCCCCGCTCTCTTTCCGGTTCGAAGTATCTCAAAATGGGCATTCCATTCATAAGGTAACCGTCACTGCATTGGGTTCAATGAATAGCCGACTATCTTGATATCAGCTCTCTGTCACTCAATGAAACTATTTCGAGTATTACCACTTTGGGTGAAATATGGAAATTTTTAGAATACTACAAGTATTTTAATCGTAAATAAGTAAAGTTATAAAGAGAAGTTATGAATACCCTTATATAATAGTAATCCATTCTCCATAAATCCACTAAGTTTGAAATTAATGACATATTTTAATTAAATAACACAAACAGAGATAAGTAAAAATATTATTCTCAAGACTCGATTTTAAGGCTATAATATTCAAATCGGTGCAAAATTTACTTTAAAATATTGGTCAATGAATACATAAAAAATTCTTCTAAAACTGCTTATATCAATCGAATCAGTTATAGAAAATAACTTCCGAACTAATTTCCGTTACAGCATATATTACGTACATTTAATGGCTCCTGATAAATACGAAAGTGGAACATACTCAGAATTTTTTAAGAGTAAATTCCTCAATATGTGGAAATGCTCAAAATAATTGGTACTCAGTTTAATACCACAACTTTTCATCAATCGCTTTAAAAGATCAAAAAAGTAATACCTGATAGTATTGCCATACTCAATAACGCCTCTTCACTTTGAAAGATACTTTAGAAAGAAACCTAATAACCCAAAAACAGAAGTAATTGTATCAAATCTTTAAAAAGAGTCATTACAGAAACATTATTTCATCATTAAACTTAAATGCATTTGAATAAAAGTGAGTATATAATTAAACATATGTTTAATGAACCTTAATGAAAAGAAATCAATTTCGAAAGGTATTCATAGTTAAGTCCTATGTTCGTCGGTTTCCAAAGAAGCACATATACTACGCATTTGATAACTGTATCTTGCAGCTTTTATCGTTAGAAAAGCATTGTCTATGACGAAACAATTCCGATGTTTCGAAACCACTTCGGATATCTTAAACGAACAATGTTAGCGCAGAAAAAGTAAAAGCTTTAGTTTAAAAGTGTCTTATAAGATCGAATAAGGAGCTAACTACTGAGACTTGTTCCAGCTTGATAGTTACGTCATCCCTGATATTGCAAATGCATTCGAAAGATAAAAGTACGGAAGGCACAGTGAGATAAACAAGTACAATCACGCAGCTGTTTCGCCCAATAAGTTATCTCCTCTCGACATCATTTAAATCCGCTGTGAGACGGCCAATAACATCCCGAATTTCTACAGCTCAAAATGTCACTAAGCTACATTTTCCACAAACGTCCTTTTTTAATGGGACAAAAAAGTATACGGCTTGAATTTCATGAAAACATTCGCTATCCGTACCCGCGAAATAAAGAATACTTAGTGGTTGACTTACTAATCGGTATTTATTTGTGCAAACTTAATGCTAGTAAAATTAACTCAAAATACTTTCTTGAAAAATTTGATAGGGACAAGCGAAGCCAGAAATTTAAATATTGCTAGTCAAACTGTTCTTTTCTAAGAAATAAAACTATGCATAATACATTTAATTATTTATTTATATTTATAATGACGCAATGATATTTCTTTTATTGGCAATGTGTGACAAAGTAACTTTCGTGAAAGTGATTGGATTGGTTAAATTAAATGTTTGTGTCCATAGTCCCATGCCAATTTTGCAAATTCAAGTTTACAGGAATTTTTTAAATATTCCAGAGATACTGAGATTCATTTAACAAGCTTGAAAAATCAGCTAAAGATTTCTGAAAGGACATTATCGACATGCAAGGAAGGAAAATCCCGCGCATTTATAAATATGAGATTTGCATGTCAGGATTGTCAGCTTACCTGATTGTCAGGAAAGATAAAATATCAAATGTTCAGAGAATAAACTGTTCACCCTGACAACCTGTCCCCTGAAAATAATTTTCTCTTTAGATTTTAGATTTAGAGTCATACCCCGCAAGCCGCCAGTGGCGCATGGCAGGGGGTGTGTCAACACCAAAGACCTAACCTAATCCATCCTGTTCGCATCTTTAATGCTCTGCGGAATGGTCTAATAATGGTCGTCGCCTCTCGGAGATCGCGCTTGTTGTTCACCGGAATGACGATGTCTTCAACGTCTACTAAAAATTCCGAATCGATGAATTTGTCGAGAAGCTTCCGTCGATAATCTGATCTTCTCACCTGCAGCGAAATCCACCCGAGTGATTTTATCATAGCTGTAACGACACTGTCGAACCTGAAGTTTCCACTGACGAAACGAGCTGCTTCTACGTTGAACCATCTCATCTAAAACCAACCCTACTTCACGTACCAAACCGCGCAGTAGTATTCGAGATTAGGCCTAATGTGGGAAAATTGAGCAAAATCTTTGACTCTTGATGGACATCCCCTCAGGGTTCTAATTGTCAATCTTTGTATTTTATTGGCACTTCCTATATTATCACGAATATGGTTTCTGAACGACAAACTATTGCGGAGCGTAACTCCTTGGTATTTATTGTAACACACGAATCTGGTGGATATGCTGAAATGCCGTATTGTACGCTAATTACGTTGGTGGAACGCGTAAAAGACATAGCAACGCCCTTCCCAACATGGTTAACTTAACTCTATTCTAATCAAATTATCTCTTGTAGCAGTAGAAACAGAACTTTGGCATTGCTTTCTAGAAGGTTCGAATCGAGAGTCGATCTCTTTAAGGAAACACTTAACTTGCGTATGCTCTAACAAGCCTAACAACCCTTATCTTATCTTGAATGTACTTGCAAGAACATCTGGTGTGTCAAATTTTTCTTTCCTTATCGATTTAATCGTTCTTTGCTTGCAATGGGTGATGAAGGTAATAGGCGATGTTTCTTAATTAATATTTCCGAAATTAAAAAATTCTTCGATCTTACCACAATTTTGTCAATTAATCTTCATCATTAATCTGAATTCAATTCGATTTGTGTAAAAAAGTATTAGGTAAGATTCGAGTATGAAAAACTAACTTATTTGTACTCATACTCTGACATCGATTTAATGACATTTAGCCATTTATAAGCGTGCATCTACTGAACCATCTCTATCGCAATTCTGCATGACAATAGTGAACTATAATAGTATCATCTTTTCAGTTAGTTTTGTAGAGGGATACACCAAGCAATGAAGATGGAGAAGCCAATGAAAAAGATATACTTATAGAAAACGCCATAGAATATACCATACTTATGGAAGCCATAGAAGCACTCAAATATACGCCTTAAAATTCCGCAAATATTTCAATGAATCTTCAGCGCATTAAAACTCGACAATACGAAATTATTAACAAAGTATTACTAATAAAGAATACTTAAGCTTCTAAAGCCAGCTTAAACGGTATACAAATAAATCGTGATCAGCAATTCAACGATGCATCAATAAATTCACAAAAAGGCGTAACTAAGAGCCAGACGGTCTCTGATTTATCACAAGAACGCGTGGATGGATAAAGGGCAAAAGTACCGATTGAAAGACGTAAGATTCCACAAATAAGTCATTCCTCATTTATATACAACTGCAGATAATGCCGTAAATAAGTAACGCAAATAAAATTAGAAAACATTCACTGTATACTTAACCTTCCAACTGGTATACGCACATAAAAACTGACCTATCGAAATTATTCACCCAATATACGAGTAGGACCTTCAAGTGATAATGAACGGAATGAGTAAAGAGTCAAGACTGCTTGTAAACAATACGCGTAATTCATGGTCATGAAAATATGTATTAAGGAAATTCGTTTACGAATTTACTATTAACATTGGTAGCGTGACAAGGATTAGGATGATAGCGTGCATGGATGGTAGCAGGAGCGACTTTATTTACTAATTTACAAAATTTGGTCGCGAAAAGACAAGTCTGGTGGCAGCTTAATCATATAACATAGACTTATTTAAATATATACAATACACAATAGATCGTATCTAATACCTGTTACACCCTTTACATTACATTGAATCTAAATTTAAATAACATTTACATTTCTATATCTCAATAAAATTTAGATCTTTTTCTAAACTCCATTTTGTTCTTAGGTAAGGGTATGAAGACCTCTTCGAGCAAACTGTTCCACTCTTTAATACCTCCATTTATGAATGAGAGCTTAGCTAAATCTGTTCTTTTCTTTCTCAGCTTTAACTCCAGCTTATGATCCTCTCGAGCAATATAAATCGGTTCTTCAATTCTGCTTCTCAACTCATTCCAATCCTCGCCACCGTTTCTTACCTGAAAGATGCCTGGCGAGGCTTGGAATGAGTTGAAAAGCAGAATAAAAGAACCAACTCATATTGCATTTATTGCATGCATATTGTATTTGTTATAAATTGTGGCTACTAGAGAAAAGGTAGGTAATTTATGATTCAGGTGGAAATTATGGCAAACTACGAGTACCTTACTCCACATTTTGCTTTGTAAGCCTCATTCCTTCTCCAAAGCTATTGGTGGTTACTAGGGGAGTAGATGAGACTCAAATCGGCCTTCGGGCTAAATACTTTACAAACAAACGGAGTGGAACCTACTAAGCTTTTTCACGAAGCCATACAAGATTACAAATCGGTAGCTGACAAAACAAGGCTATATTGATAAAAAAGGTACTGACACTTAAGGAAAGACTTGCTGCCACTTCAATCAACGCAAGTGTAAATTTTAAATCGCTTATTTCCACTTTCATTTTTTACGTGAGTTCGAGAACAATTCTCAGCAACAGATTATCATATCCTCGATTCAAATTATTAATTAAAAATTTGCTTTATCACTCGTGAAACCCGTTCCATAAAACCACGCAGAAAATTTCGAGATTAGCTTTACCAAATTGTTTTCCTAAATACTTATACAAGTTTAGCTGAAGCTCCTCCGAAGGAAAATATTTTCCACTCAAAGAAACAAACGATATGACAGAATGTAAACTTCAACGTGCGCGCCAAGAGCAATTCATCTCACAATTTACCTGTGATGCATTACTTCAATTGATAATGAAGTAATGGTAACAATCCGTGAAATAAAGAAAACATATATATAAATGCTTATAAATATATAACTAATTTATTGTTGAAATGAAATTGAAACAATAATATTATGTAAGTTTTAGCACTGACGTAACGGAAAGGAAAAGATAATTTACAAATAATGATACACTCTGATGAAATATTCACGCGGTCCAGAAACAACATTATAAACTAAATCGCTAATAAGTAATGAATAATTTGAAAGAATCCGCCCGAAATGCGGAATATCAGGGTTCAAGATCCAGTCGCGCTCAAATTTTACATTTCCTTATTACGTCATTTGGTTTTTCTATTAAATAAATAAATATATAACGCGGAATAAATATATAACGTTATTTTGGACGAAATTGAGACTATAAAGTCTCCTCTTCCATTTAAGCCATCGTCAATGTAAATTACATCTAATTCATGAACAGTACTAAAAAGTAATGACAATAATAGGAATAGAAAAAATTATTTTTGGGTTAAAAAACTTAAGTGAAGCATTTTCCTAACATTAGGAAAACACCCACCACGAAGGAGAGTGTGAAAAACCCACACAACCCTAATGATAGTAATAACTAGAAGAGAATAAAGCTGATACCCTTATAACCTGAAATTGAAAAGATGGTGAGATAAAAATAAAAAAACTCATATAATACATAACAAATAGTGGTGACTATCTATAAAATAAGCCATCATAAAAGTACGTAGACGTATTCTATGAGCTGTCGGATATTTGCAGAGAAAATTAAAGCCAATAGTATATCCACGCATTTGCTACAAAACAGTCAGCACTTACACTTTTGTCACTATGATTCACTAAGAGTTCACTATTAATAGTTCAATATTAATAAGATGAAAGAAACCTTATTAAATAACATCGCAGATATGATTGGGGCTTTTTCTCTATTCAACCTCAATGCCTAATTCTTTCGCATATTTTACATTTTTCAGAATTAGTGAATAAAAAAGGACCGCGACTCAGGATTCTTTCCTTTCGGGTGTTTGTCCTGGAAATGAAAAGATTCGCACGGCGCATCGTGCAGACTTCTTTCCAAATCCCTTTTCTAAATAAATGAAATAGTGAAATCTTTCCGCCCAACGTGTTGTTCTGATTTTCAAGTGATGAAGGTCAAAATTGCATAAGTAAGTAAACAGATTCGACGCATTAGAAAATAACAGCATCTCTAAGACTCCCTCCTTATTTCAGCGCTCGTAAATTTCTTCGGAGAAAACAAGGGAGATAAAGCTTTTTCAAACAAGAACTGCGTCATTAAACTCTCCTCCACCCACGCTTTCCCTTCAATGATATCTCGCTCATTTCTGCATCAAACGCAGCGGCCTTGGCCAAGAATGAAGTTCGGGTCATCCTCGTAAACATGCGTTCCTTTAGTTGTTACAGTTCTCTCTCCCTTTTCCGTCAGTACTCGGGCACAACCGTTAGCTTCTTTCCTGGTGAGTTTACGGAACACACGAATATTTACTTAAAATATATTAATAACATTGTAGTGATTGACTGAAGTTCGCCGTGGTCAGAAGAGTCTGATCTTGGAGCTAGAGCGCATACAACGCAGAGCGGCTCGTTTCGTTAAGGGAGATTATATTTTCGATAGCAGTGATTCAGAAATGATTGCTGGGAATCCTTGAAGGATAGAAGAACCAAGTATAGGCACAAGATATTCCAGAAATTTTTAAGTACTGATTTGCATGACGAAATACGCGATATCGTGATTCCCGTGCTCAGAGAGCACGATTTCGGAGATCAGACGACAAAGAGATTTCGGGAGATTATAGCGAGAACGGATAGCTATTATTGGTCTCTTTTTCCTGATAGCATTAGGAAATCAGATAACTTATTGATAGGAACGGTGTCTGCACACCACCTGCCAATCGTGTGTACCAAGATTTATCTAAAGAACTAGCTAATAAGTTGCAACGTGCCCAGAATGCCTCTGTTCGATTTATATTTAACTTGAGAAAATACGATCATATTTCCGATGCATTTATGAAAACATCTTCTATCAAATTTGAATCTCGTCGAAGACTTCACGTTCTAACCTCAACTTTCAGTGTTTTACGAACACAAACTCCTGAATATATCTTTTCCGAATTTTGCAGCTTAGAATATCTCCATAGTTGCAGTACTAGAGGGAAAAACAACCTACTCATTCCAAATCACAGAACGGAAATATTTCGTAAATCCTTTGTAGTTACTGCTATTAAGTTATGGAACGCCCTTCCTCATAATATTAAAACTTTCATTTCTGTACTCACTTTCAAGAAAAAATGCCTTTCTCATCTTCTAGAGGATAAGTCCCTCCTATTATATTTCAGCCATATCTATTTCAGCACAGATCAACACGAGAACTGTCGAGAACAGCAGTCTTTCCATGCTGCTCTGAGCAACATTTCTCTACATTAGTCCTGAAGTATGATATTTTCTGGTCTTTTGGCCCAAAAGTTTCCATGTATAATTACTGTTAATTTACCTTTATTTTTATTCTTGTCAAATTGACTATACTGTTCGGTTTCTTATGTCTTATCTAGTGCTTTTATTTTCCTTAATGCTTCTTCAGTAATATTTCTATTGAACATTATTACTTAAATTTTTAAAGAATTTAATGTTAGGATGTTTTTGTTTGACATGCTATTTTATATAGCTTTAGTGAATTATTGTTACAGTACTGCTCAAGTGATTTTTGTATACACAGTTTCCTACATATCATTNTATTAAAATGCTTTTGTGAATTAGTTTTAGTGAATTATTGTTACAGCACTGCTCAAGTGATTTTTGTACACACAGTTTCCTACACATCTTTTAGCTTGTACTATCAGTAGGATTGCGCAGGTTTTTCACCCTCCTTCTATGTGGGTGTTTTCCTGCGGTGGATATTATTTTCTTAAGTTTTTCTCTATATTTCTGATTAAAAATTTATTCATGTTTTAATAATAACATTGACGACAGGTTAAATGGAAGAAGAGACCTTTTAGTCACAATCTCGCCGTAAGAAAGACCTTAATAAAGAGCTTAATCATCACACGGAGGCTTGCTGGGTACTAATGTAAATGAAAATTTAAATGGCGTGGTTCTAAAATCTCCAAAAAAACTAATTGTCTATGTTTATGAAAGTACCCTGGGTACCCTGCAAGCTGCTTTCCGGTGTCAGGGTGTGCAACCACCATTACCCTACTCCTCTAATCGATTACTTTCGCGTGTAGTTCGCAGAATAAAATGAATTATTGAATCGATTCGTTCTAGCATTTATTTTTCTGATCTTTCTCGCAGTATCAGAACGGCCTATGTAACATAGATGGCACATTATATGAGCTACATCATCTGTGAACGTGCTTTCTCTAAATTTATCCAGTAAATGAATCCTTCGTGGAAATCTTCAAACTTCTAAAGACTCCTATCCTGCGTCTCGATGAATCTGAGTTACGCTCACTGATTTATCTTTACAAACAGTAGAGTTCTCATTCTAACTGAAGTTCCCAACTAGGTTGCATTGATTCTAATGTTTAAGGTTATAATAGGAAAGCAACCAATCGTTTGGTTGATTTGGTTGTTTCCTATTCCGATCTTATGTCCCGCATGAATTCCGGAATTTTCTACTTTCGAACATTATTTCCATTCCTCTCGCACTATCACAAAATCTAAGAAAATTTAGCTAAGGTTAAATTTAGCTATAAGTTTAGCTATAAGCAACAATTTTCCTCTTGGCTCCGTCTAACATGAAAGATGGTTTATTGCAATATAGATTTAATACAAAGGGTAATCATTTTCACACATTGTCGATCTGGAATGGTTTCTTCACTTTCAGTAAAAACAAAAATATATTTTTACCATATTCAGTTTCCAAAATTATTTAATGTTCCATTTTTAAGCTTATATAAACAGTTACATCTTTGTTTTGACTATCAATGATATATTAAGGATATATTATCCAGGGCTTACTCTAAACTTTTAGCTAGGTAAACAAAGCATAGGGGCGCTCGTTACCTTCACCATTTGAGCAAAAACATAGACAAGGTAGTGCCCTACAAAGACTTTGCATTGCCCAAGTAACTAGAGCCTTCCCTGGTTCTGTCTCAAAGAGATTTGTACTCAATTCTAATGAAATACATCAAGAAGTCATAAATGTAGTTAAGACATAATCAAAACCTAACTCAAAATGTGATTCCACAACTTTTTGTTACCATTGACAGCTTAAAAAGTTTTCTATTTAAACTTACTGCAATAAAACAGTAGACGTTCCACATTCTCTTTATACTTTTACGGTCTGTCTAATTAAAAAAAAACGCATTTTGTACGTCCAACATGTCCCGAATGGGCTTGAAAGGAATCTTGAAATGTCCCGAAATGTCATACTGGACATCTGAATTCTTCAGTCAATTAAGGACCATTTGCAGCACTTAAACGTAACAGTAATTAAATATCGCTGCTCGCCGCAAGAGAAGGTAAGCATGACTCATTGGCAGAAACTCTCGGATAACTTTTTAAGCAAAGGCATGCTACGAATTTGGCATTGAGGGACATATCTAAAGTAAGTATTCATAAAAACCTATGAAATCACGTGTATGACGCAGCATCGTATTACATAAGATTTCCCATGCCTTACGTAAGGCATAATAAATTTCAATTAACAATGAGCCCATTATCTCTCCCGCAACAATCAGTTACGAATTCTACAAAAATTTAGCTGACCGCAATTACACATAACAAATAATAGTAATAATAAAATAATAGTTACTAACAATTAAAATATTATTCTAAATCTCTCATCTTCATTATCACAATTAGGCATAAAATTACAATTACGTTTTGATTGTAGTAACACGTGGATTGAATATAGGTAACGGATTTAAAATGATTAAATGTTTATCTTTGAATAGTTTAAGAGCGATTACATTAATTTCCACATGAGAAATCAGTTACTTTTCTACCAAATAGTATTTACGTAATATTTAACTAGACGTGAGAGCATATTACGTAACGATATAGTGAAATGTTCCGAAATTATTGCATACTTCCCTCACGCGATGGCACTTTCATCTGCATGTACTATAAAAAAAAATGATCATACGAATTAATTAAACTCGTGATGTTCTATACGATGTACTATAGGTCAATGAAGTCCATCCTCAACTTGGTTTAATCATCCTAATGCATTTAAAGAATAATTTATCAGCAGGGTCGACTCTCGTTTACCGAATATATAAATATCCGAGTACCTCTAACCGATATCAAAATCTATATATCTCCTTGTTGGAGAAATATCATCAAAGAATCAATAAGTAATAGTTAAAATACTCAACTAAGAAGTAAAAATAAAGCTTCCTGAAGTTTCTGACTGATGACGTTACGTAAATGGTTTTTTATCGTTCAGGTTTCTACCCATGATCATAATGGATATTATCAGCAAAAAAGTGAGATTGAACTTGAAGGTTCATAATTCTTAATAGAGCTTCATTAAGCCTAGCACAAACTTCAAATACATCTGACGTCGATCTTCTCAACCTGTTTTTCCTACTGATATAATTCTTCACCGAAACTCAAATACTTGCGTACATTTCATAAAGATTCAATAATTACTCCGTATAGAAAATAATTCACTTTGCATTTTACGGCCTTAATAAAAATTATTAAGAATTCAGTCCAAAAATGAATATGTTAGACTTATCGTTGTTAAACCACCATTCCAAATATATACTTCCATGACTGAAGTATACATGTATAGAAAATATTTGGATCTACTGAAAATTATGCGGAACGTAAGTAGCTTTTTTATGCAAACCGTTAAGAAATCCTACGTCTTTGAAATGAGTGTAATGACCAGGATCAAAAATAATCGTTGCTCCTTTCTACAGCCATGTAAAATGTATAACATGTATCGAAGAAGTTATTCTTCTTTGTTTTATGCAAAATAAATACTTAAAGAAAAAATCAAGCTAAAATGCGACAAACACATTTTTGTATCTAGAAATGAGACAATGGTATTTGAATGATATTTTATCCTAATCTATCTCCTATTATAGAAAAAGGGAACTATCTAATATATTAAAATACGGTAAAATTACTTCTTTTTTTGCATATTAGTAACGTTTATTAAAAATCAGTGCATCGTCATACGTGATCTTGACCTTCAGATGCTAGGCTCGCCTCTCAGGAGATGAAGCGATTGCAAAAGACGGAAAAATCCAGCGATTAAAAAAAAACACCAAGAGAGAGTTGCTAGTTCTGAGTAAAATTCGATATGTAACTAAAAAAAAACGTTCTTTGCATGAATAAAATTGTATCTCTCTTGTTATTTCCTAACAAAATTGACTCTTCTTCGTATGAAAATACTTTCCGGGAAGTATAAGTATTGCAAATACCGTGGTACCTTGGTTAACGACAGCCTTTATTTACGACGTATGGCTTTGATCAAAAAATGTCTCGGATAACGACGTAGTCTTTGGTTTACGACGCCTTCTGGTGAAGATTAACATTAAAAACTTGTTTTCTGACCATTTATTTTATCAATGATAATTTTTTGTTGAAATTTTAATTGAATAAATTATGTCTAGCATATTTTGATGACATTTGAATGAGTTTTATCTGCACATAACTTGAATAACGACGGCATTGATTAATTACGACAATCCTGGAACGGATCACCGTCGTTAACCAAGGTACCACCGTATTTATCCCGTGTAATTGTATAGCGCGTTCTGTTAATCATGAGTCAATGTAGTAAATTTCATTAGGATTTCTCAGTCGTTAATAAGACTTCAGGAGAAAAGAAGGTAACAGAAAGGACAAAATTACACAGCTGGTTCAGAACCAGGAAAAAAAAGCATAGCAAATATCTAATTACTCGACGAGATACTTCGATAAAAATTAGCTGCGACTACGATGAGAGATACTGGGAAGCCAATGAAGTCCCAAATGTGAGCTCCCTAAAGTGCGAGCTGAGAAATAACCGAATGACCCTAAGCTACAAACCGTGCCCTCATTATCGATTGACATTTACAACCTTTTGACATTATGAATGAGCCAAACACAATCTTGTTAAGGGTGTCCCCGCTCCTAATTCAACATTAAAAAGTCAAGGTGTCTACTAACCTCAGGGTGTTCGTTATTTCTATCCTATTTGACATAAGTAGGTATCTTTCCCTTGTAACCAACAATGTTACACTATAAGGTATACATTACTCACTTTTTCAATATCAAACGATATCCGCCTTTTATACAGTCTAGATGAGAGGTTTTCCAGTTTTACCCACAACGGGCCACATTAGCTCATATAAAGACCGCGAGCCGCAGACAATGTGTACCTCGTTTAAGCTGGAAAGTATAAATAATTCATCGAAAATCGTTGTATCATTGTTACTTTGCTATTATATGTAACCTGAGTATAGTTGCTTACTTTTTATAGCAAATTCCAATCGTTACTCGCTTATTTTATTATATTTGCAACCATAGCCATTATTCCACTTAAGTTTTCAAGTTATAGTTTTGGCGAAGAAAATGGAATCAAACCTTCAGCAACAGTTTACTAAACCGTAAGAATTGTTTGAAGGGCCACGGATTGGACACTCCTTCTTTAGACGGATATCATTTAATTTTCAACCCATGCCATACGCCATACGGTAGATCGCGGTACTAATTAAATTAATATTTGCGGGATGGGAAATAAATTAGCTCCAGGTTACCTTTTATAATGATTTCAATCTTAATCTTTATAATTATTATAGCTAAAGTACAGTTGGACCGTATTGAGAAACCTGTGGAAAGAAGAGGAAAGTAGAAAAT
Source organism: Ladona fulva (assembly GCA_000376725.2). Classification (NCBI taxonomy): domain Eukaryota; kingdom Metazoa; phylum Arthropoda; class Insecta; order Odonata; family Libellulidae; genus Ladona; species Ladona fulva. Next base: position 701,304 of record KZ308475.1, on the reverse strand, counting down.
GTTGCTAAATATAGGATGATAAAATTAATAAAAATCTCAAGCTATATGGCAGCTTTCGTATGTACAGGCCTTGACTAGTGATATCTTTTCCGAGAGAAAAGTACCTATAAGGAAATGGAACACGGCTGTGGTAAGACAATAGAGTTTGAGAGAATGGTCATTAATCCGACTCCTTAGGCTATTACTTCGTTAAGTAAACTTTCATGGTAATATAATAAGGCATAGCGTTTTTAGTGCGCTAATTGGATTTCTAGATAGTACTGAATTCATAAACAAGCATTTTCAAGGTTTCTGAAAGATACGATTATACGAGAATGCGATCTTCGCCCATTTATCAATGTCATCTATACTTGATTCACCATCATGAAGACACCATTTAAAATGCATTGGCCCATACATTGGCCCAAGGCTATCCTCAACTACTTACTGCGAAAAGGAAGTTGTCAAGAGTGTAGCGAAGTAGGTAGTCGTTTAGAAAAGGCTGGAAGATGGGAAACTTTACCATTTTTAAATAAATCAATGATATGTTGTTATTTAAATGCTAATTGATCGTTTAATTAACAGTATCATGACAAACAATTGAAACAGCTGGAAGATTGTTCACATCGCAGAGATAGCCGCTCGAACGATCGCGGCCCGCGCCGTGAACGGCGTTACCCCCGAAAGAAAAATTGTTTTTCTTGAGTTAGTTATAAACTTATGACGTTGAAATTTCAAAATTTTTATGCAATTATGGTAATAAAGATCCAAAAGTTAAACACACAGTAAAATCCGGCATCAATTCCATTCAATACTGAAAAAATTCAAACAATTTTGACTTACTATATATTTTTACGCAAATGTCGCAACAGCGCCCGAATATCTCCCGTTTAAAATGTAAGGGCCAATGCATTTTAAATGGTGTCTTCATGATGGTGAATCTAGTATAGAAGTAGGAAGAAAATTGACGGATTTCACCAAACCAAAACGAGCACTCGAGGTTAAGATATACCCCACAGGAACATATAAAACGTGCCACATTTAAATGAGGCAAGGGTTATAATGACCCCTGAAATACTTTCTGGTATGAAGAGAAAGGATGCATTTCTGTTTCCTTCCCAACGAAAAATATTTGGGGAATGGTAACATTTGAAGCTCAAAATTCACTTTTTTCCCTCAATAGAAAAGCAACAAATGTGGACGAAAATGATTTTCTTCCTAATTCTTCGGCTATTTTGATCCTTTTTGGCTTAAATTGTGTTCACTCTTTTTTAAACTCAAACTCTGCCCACAGAAGAAAATAAAGGCGCAGCATCTCTCGAATGAGCAAAAGAAATACACTACCTTATCTGAGACGAAATTGAGTCGTTGTGAGAGGAAATCTCATTTGCTTAAGCAAGCAAAGCAAAAAACTCTCTCCTTTTCACATTGGAAAACATTCCGGACACCTTGACCTTGTCTTACCACTTCTCTTTCAGCATTGCGATGACGCAATGTAATATTTGTTTGGATATACAATGGAGCAAAAATCAGAAGCTCGAAATAAACGCTGTTGCAACTGGAGGACACGGTAATGTATTATATATGCACTATACATCTCAAACTCTCAAGGGCATGCTAACAACAACATTTGCAAATTAAGTGAAAATTCTATACTTTTCAAAGACGTCAATGGAAGTTGTTAGATGTAAGAACTAAAGTTTGAAGAAATATTATTCTTTTTAAAGGTGAAACTTACGAGATTAATTGCAATATAAAAATGTTCATAAACCATGTCGTCATTTCAGAAACTGTAATTTTTCCTCCAGAAATAGTTTTCTGACCACACTTATGATTTTGAATACCTTTAGTCAGTGCTTCACAACCGCGGCACACTGATGAGCTGTAGAGGAGATTTTGGTGTGCCGCATAATATCCGGGGTAACCATGTTCCTTTAAATTTATGTTGTGAGCGCTATCCTTTTCCGTGAAAGGATATTTATTAATGGATTTCGTAGCCAAAATATCAACTTTCTATTATACATTTTGGATTTGGAGTACGGGAGGTTTTTGGAGGGTTTTTCCTCCCGTCCTAGGGCGAATGCCAGGCAATCCTATTTTTTTTCATGTAATGTTCCCCCTCCAACGCTGCCACCTGGTCAGAAGGCCAAATCGCAGTGTAAATTTAAATAAATAAATAAATAAATACAAATAACGTTCCATTCTTGATCAATCTGAATACTAACTAAAACCGTATGGTTTATTATAGAAGCGCCTACGGTTTCTTGCGTCCGTGGCCATAACCCCATATCTTTCCAATGCAACAATTAGAATTACTAGTAAAATAATAGGTAGAATCACCATAAGGTAGTTATATTTAGGATTACCATTGCCGTCTGGTTGAAAACGGGATATTTGCCATCATTGCATACAACGGGACAAAAGGGAATATTTTTCCGCTCAATTCCTGCGGAGATATTTACATCACAAAATAATTAACTCATTAAAGTTCGGAAAACTCTTGCGTATGCGATGAAACTTTGAAAAGAGCTGCTTTAAAATTTCTTCGTTCCCATATGGTTTATTTAACATTAAAGCAGAAAACTGATTCCGTAACGTGCGAAAAAACCTACCATTTTCTAACAATTCAACAAATTGCACATCGATATAAAAAAGGGAGGAGACAAAATCCGCACGTAAAATCTTCCACAGCATCCTTAAGAGAGCACCGTGTATCTAACAGGCGCCATAAATACGCCAGGGCTACGATAACCTTTCGGTATCCCATGCAATAGGAGGAAAATGAGCACTCCCAATACGCATGTGATAGAAACTATGAAAAATGAGAAACTAGAAAAATGAGAGTTATTCCGATTCAATAACACACGCTTTCTCGTGCGTAGACGATGTCAACTTTGAGCTCCGTTAGTGCGTTCGTCACCAGCACCACTACAATCCCCCATCCGACAGTTAAGCAATAAGCAATTGCGTCAAGGATCTTTCTATGCCACTGACAATGTTATCTGAATTACTTAACCGTCTAAAATCAAATTTATGCACGAAAATGCTTTCTTTTGATCGCACTGAATGAAATTTGGAGTACGCCATAGTTAATCTAATTGATTCCACTTAGATATGACTACTTCCTACAGGTTATTGATTCAGAACGACTATATCTACATAAGTACCCAGCAAGCCGCCTTTCGGCGTGTGGCAGGGGGTGCAAGCACCATGACTCTACTTCATTAATCGATTGCTTTCGCGTATCGTTCGCGGAAAAAATGCATTTTTGAAACGTCTTGTTCTAGCATCTATTTCTCTGATTTTCCTCGCAGTATCAGAACGGCCAATATAACATGGGGGACGCATTATGTCAGCTACAACATCTGTGAACGTGCTTTCTTTAAATTTATTAAGTAGATTTATCCTTCGTTTAAGCCTTCTATCTTCTAAAGATTCCTATCCCGCGTCCTGAAGCATTTGTGTGACACTCACTGACTTGTCGACTTGAAGAGCAAAATATTCAGAACATACGCTCCGAAGGGAATTCGAAAGTCACGATGAGTTGAAATTATGGTTAGTCTTCTCTGATTAATACATGCTCTAATATGTGGCGTAGATTTGACAATTCTTCATCGATATGACAAAGATTTCCAGTTTTCGGCGGTCCGTCCATAATTACTAATAATGTTTTTACACACTACTTCAACGAATAGAAATCCCGGCTTCCTACCGTAAGTGATTATCCTTTTGGACATAATTTTGCATTGAAGATCGCTTCATATGAAAATTTCACAAAATTTCCAACTCCTCTTTCGCAAATATGGTCGTTACGGTGTATATGCTGTATTCGGGAGTTAAGGTTGCTAAAAAATTTGATTCGTTTGGTTAAATTAAGTTTTGAAAATCTTGATAGCGTGAACAAGAGGCTCAGGAATACCGTGGATAATTGAGTTGAGTTGAGAGTTGAGGCATAACATTTCCAGTACTGTAAATGAGTTAAAACTTTAGCGGACATGCAGCTTAAGTTGGGTGTTAGATGAAAGGGGAGAAGACCTACGGCGTGAATTTTCCGTTACCATACAATGCCTGAGATGAGTGTTACCATTATCATTGTATAAACCTAACGAGGGTTCGTAAACGGTCTTCTGGGATAAGGGTACATCTCCAACTTTACACCTTTACACTTCAGTTTCCTCCAGTCTCGGGTGCATCTTAACGCACCAGGGTGAAGGAAGATAAGGAATCAAAAGAGAAAGTTGCACAGAACGGTTAAGGGAAGGATGACCTCCTGGGAAGAAAGGGACGAAAACAGGTACATTAGGGTTGAGTAAATAGTTTTTGGGGTGCTTAAAAAAATGGGACGGCTGGAACTCAGTAAACGGAAATTCATGGGAGAAATGATGAAGATGAAAGTAGCATATGGGGCACGAAGAGAGTGCTTCAACAAATGCATCCCTCAAAATCGTCAAATTGCCCTTTGTGACCATAAATGCAGAAGTATGAAACCATCTAATCAGGCGTCCTACTTTTACAGCTGCAAGCAACAGATGCTTGCTTGTTACTCTAACGGAGGAGAAGAATAAAATATTCCACTTACCTACCGGAAGTTGGACCTTCGGATAATACAATACAATAAGTTTAGTATTACCCAAAGGTCCAACTGCCGGATGCTAATGCCTAAAATAAGTATTGAGAATTAAATTTCCACACCCAAAAAATGTATATACCGTTTATTTTATACAAAAAAAATCAAATAAATTCCATTCCGTTCAACGTGAGGCCAATCATAAAAATTATTGGCTTAGATAATTCAAAATATATCTGAAAGAATTCAAAATTTGCCGAATATTTATACATACAATACAATAAGTTTAGTATTACCCAAAGGTCCAACTGCCGGATGCTAATGCCTAAAATAAGTATTGAGAATAATTTCCACACCCAAAAAATGTATATACCGTTTATTTTATACAAAAAAAATCAAATAAATTCCATTCCGTTCAACGTGAAGCCAATCATAAAAATTATTGGCTTAGATAATTCAAAATATATCTGAAAGAATTCAAAATTTGCCGAATATTTATACATAAACACATCTTTGACGATTGACTCCCGAATGACCAAGTGGCCAACGCGTTCGACTTCAATGAAAGCGGTCCCGGGTTCGATTCCCGGTGGAAACCTACGTGCGAAACTACTTCAGCCTGTCGTAGCATATTTTAAAATACTAGTACTTCTATTTTGGGTGAGTATCTGTTCCTATTTTCAAGACATCGTTTTCTCTTTAAAACGAATCGGATGTTTATTTTCTGCATCGTATATTGTGAAAAGAATTGCACGGAGTATTCCGGTTTTTACATGTTCTTATTCACTAACAGACTACCGATTTCAATGCAAGAGCGTCATCATCAGTTCTGATAACATCAGCCGAAAAGAAGCACATAAAAGCCCCTGAAGCATTTGCAGAGGGAAAGGGAGAAATACCCTGACACGAAAATACCCTGATACGTTTTAAATCACCGGAGTTATTTTTATTATAAATAAAGAGTTACTGCACATTCCCTCTAATACAAAGTACGAAAGAAAACAATCTATGAACTTTCAACCAATCACTGTAGGATGATAGATTGACCCAGTTAAAAGTATTATAGATATAAGTTGAGAAATTAATGCCATTGTTACGCTTGATCACCTCTTGAAATTCTACCCAAGGTCCAAACGAAAGGAATTCATACCATGGAACTTCCCAGTTCTCGAGACCGAATTTGATCGGCCGTCTTCGGAAACGTAAATGTTTCTTACATCTAACGTTTACAGTAATTGAAGGAAGGAAGGAAAATTTAAAGTTAACCTCGTGAGAACTTTATCGACCCCTGCAAGATAAACTAATTAAAATTATAAGTGAGAATTTCTGACTTGGTGCTGGTATACGCAGCCATTCTGGAATTCCGAAGTTCAAATTATTATACAGTATTTTTCCATGTGGAATACATAACCATAAGTATAAATGCAACCCATTTAAGACATCCGTAGAAATGTGCATCGAATCTGAATAAGTTATCTTCACTGCGCAATTGAGAACATGCATAAAAGTGAGAAACCGATAAAATCGAAACCATTTACAGGCTGTGGTGGTGGAATGGTTCGTGTTCCAACCCCTGAGGTCCGAGTCACCGATAACCGGATTTTTCTGGTTTTGTGCATTCGTCAATAATAATATTTATGAAAATGGACGTAATTGGAGCCAATGGTTACCAATTTATCGATTATGTTGCTAAATCTAGCGATATCTATTTGATTAATCTATTTCCCTTTTTTAGCGACCTTTTTTTCCTTTTTTTAGCATTATGTACTCTAGAGAGGATGTTCTATTACGAAGACCTTCCTTTGGCTTAGGTGTTTTCTTACTCCACTCTGTAGTTCTTCCTTTTCTATTTTTTGTTGCTATTTTTTCTCTCTATTTTTACCCACTTCTAAAATAACAAATGGTTAGATGCAAGAGGAGTCTTTTTAGTCTCAATCTCGCCCTAAATAAAGACGTATTCTATACTATTCTCTGCCAACACTTAGCACAACACGTTTGACTTTTAATTTTAAATTAAAATATCATCAACTTCTGTCGTAAAAGACGTAAAATCCATTATAGAAATCTAGTGTGCGTAATGCCTGAACTATTACTCCATTTATAAAAGCGAATTTAAACTATTTTATTTCTTAATTATTTTTCAGCCATACCTTTTCTGATTTTAAAGACTTTTAAACTACTTATCAGGGGTATATAGAGAAATTTTCAGAAATAAATTGGCATCTATAAATTGTAGAATACTTGTTTTTATTAAAAATATACTATTATCCTCAAGAGATTGCCAATCAGTTTCAGCTGCATATAATGTGAAAAAGGCTAGTTCGGAGTGATCCTTAGCAGTATAAAAAGAACACTTACTGCGGATCGTATTTCTAAACAATGTTTCTTCCGCAAGTTAACGCATAAGAAAAACGAATTAGCAGTTCAATTCACAACTCAACCAGTTCATTTCCTTCTCGAGAATCTTTGAACTGTGAATCAACCTCAAGTATTAACGTACCGAGACCCAAGCATCCTCATCGTAAACTTAAAAGGCATTCGTTGTTTGTTTTGCTTGACATTTAGATTTCACAATCAGCATTCTAATGTGACAATCATCACTTCTTAGTAACTACAAAAACTGATTCTTGTACATGTGAATGACTTATATTAAACCGGAAAAAATCATATTTCCGCGAAATGATAATAATTTTGAAATACATGTATGAATTAGGTGCAGGGGCGGTTTTTTCATTAGGTGCAACAGGCGCTAGCTGAGGGTCTCACCCATGGGAGCTTCAATAGACCTGCGTTTATGAACTTAAACAACGTACTACAAATTGTTCATTTTATTTCGATTCAGAAAGAATTTTATATTTGTTGATTAAGCCTACATAATATGCTAAAGGAATACCTTACGTTATATAGGTCACTATATAAAGTAAAGTCTATTCATCATTTTATGTAATTTACAGAAATACTCTGTATGTATTGTAATACAAAATTTATTTTAGCCGCAGTGAAGCGAATCAGATTTCTATTGGATGCATATTTGTGTATTTAACGAACAAAAAATCGAATTTTACTCAATTCCTAGAAGGGGCCTCAACCTGATATTTATGCCTAGGGCTTAAATCCGCCCATAATTAGGTGTACGCAAGAATTAGAGTTTCCATAGTTTTCGAATTCGAAGATGATTTCGAAACAGATTTTTACTACGCAGTTTTTATAACCGAAAAAGACCAATCCACGCATCTGGAATCGGCTACCAATGCATAAGCCGAAATATATGCAATTCCAAGGCTGCTCGGACATTTCCTAAAACTAACACCTAACTTTTATAGTACTTATTAGAGCATTCGACAGAAGAACCTAGCGCCTGTTGATCACCATCATAAATTAAGTACTAAATCAATAAAAATTGTATTATGATAACATATATCTACATCTACATCTACATAAGTACCCTGCAAGCCGCCTTCCGGCGTGTGGCAGGGGGATAGCAATACTTTTATATTAAATATTAACTATAATAATAATAAAGGACTTTATTCAGGGCGAGATTGAGACTAACAAGTCTCTTCTTACATCTAACCCTTCGTCATATGAAACAAGAAAAGAGAGAGATAGCTTGCAAAAGTACAATGAAGAAAACTACTTTGTGGATTAAAAAACCTAAGCTAATTGTAAGAGCTCAGGGAAAAATCTCCACTGCAGGAAAACACCCTCAAGAAGGAGGGTGTGAAAAACCTGCGAAACCTACGGATAGAAAACTAAATTTGATGATGAAAGTAGATGAATAGAGTTATAAATGACACGAAGACAAATCAATAGAAATACACAACTCAGAGGTAGTTAGCGGTTATAATAATTTTTTTTGGCTATTTAGCACAGATATGAGAAGATAATAATTCATATTTTAATTATTTAGGTACTGATACGAAGTCAACACTTGAGCCTAGGATACGATGCGAATCATGGATGCGTAGGTCCCTAGAATGAATGAATACGAAATTGTTCTCTTACGTCTGTCAAACAGCGAGATTTGAATGTTTTTTGATAATCTGCAAGATTACCAAGTTTTCTGTTATCAAACGCGAAATATAACTTAATTCCAATGCTGAGGGCTGCTTCAGCACTAAATCAACCAAAACGTGCCAATTTATCCAAGAAAACGATACATTAAAGTTGAAATAATTTTAGAAAGAGCGTGATTTTTATGAACGTCTTAACATTTCTAAGTAAACTGAAAGTAATCGATAAGAATCAGATATCTTTGAATTATATTTTTTAGAAGTCGCTCTAAATTGCATAACATAAAGTCGTAATATCAGATAAACCTAACTACTCTGCCCGAAAACCTCGCCATTAAGTTGATATATTCCTGATTAATCTAACAAGTAAAACGAAGACGCAAAATTTCTCTTGCTTCTATTTACCGAATGATTCAAAAGTTATGAAATGATTTCGGAAGCATTATGGCAACATCCGACCCCATTCGCAAATCTATTAATGCCTTTGATACCAAGAAAGCTTTAGAAACTTCGCTGCAATTATTAAGAGCGGAATTCAACGCAGAGGGCTCATTAAAAGTACAGTGAAAAAGCAATTCTTCGCCAACCTCAATTTCTATCCGATATGTACTCGTATTATTTTAATTACAATTTAGATTGTATCGACAGAACGGAAAGGTTTGAAAGGCTTATTAAAAAAATGTGAAATCGAGAATTGAGCGAAGACATTTCTCTTTTAGCCTTGTGATTCAAATGTAATTTAAAAGCCTTGCATGATAATACCATTACCTTAATAACCTATCTTTCAATAAACTCAAGCCATCTTAAATTATTGCTAAACGTGAAAAGTACGAAGTACGTTTGTTATTTTATCTTTCAATTTCTACCTGCAAGCCGTTTCTGAGATAAATAGGGGGGCAATACAATACTAATAATTCCAAGCCATTTTTGCCAATTAAAATTTTATTTCAACTGAGTTTTACTAAAAGGCTATCCTTGAGCACTTCAGTACAGTGGGATGTTAATCCTAGGAAAACATTATTACTTGCTGTCTATATGAGAGGTTTACAAATGAGTTAAGTAATTAAACCTTTGCTTACATGAGGGATTTTACAATATTTGTAGTTAATTATTGTTTATCATTATAATTTAATGGTTTATTGAATGAGTAATCATTTGCCAAGTATAACAATAAAGAGTGTATTTTGAGAAAAATTATCCTCAGTATGTAATTGCAGTTAGGTTCTTAAGCACAGTTCTTAAGTAACTTTCGCAAGAAAATACAAAGCTATCGTGAAACCTAAGTGTCAGCTCCATAAAGGTTATCCTCAATTAAATCTCTCAACAGTTTGTGTCTCCAAATAAAATTGTTTTTTAACTACCTTAGTTCTAATATATGCTGAGTATGATCAACTCTCAAAACAGCTGAATTCGGCACCAGCAGAAGGCCTTCAGGGGTTTGATTTCCACTAAGATTAAAAGAAGAAAAATTTAAGATCTAAAGAATTTATGTGTAATGAGAACAAAAAATTTAACCAATTAAGATGTTATTTTTTCGTAACTGCCAGTTCTTTAGGATATAGAGTCAAGGTAAACACGAAATGAACGATAAGACAGGTGAAGGAGTAGATTTGGAGATACGTAACGATTACAATAAAGAAAGAAATTTAATCAAAAACTGTCCTTGTAGATCCGCGTGTCTATTGTATTTCTGCCATTCTCTTCGTACACAAAAAGCAGGAAAACACTGATTACGTTTTCATGAAGATTCTTTCGAGTATAAAAAACAGTTTCCGAGTTGAAAAATCGGCTTCCGTCGGAAATTGTCAATTTTAAAGCACCGAACGAAGGCAAAATGGAGCTCATTGACCGTAAAGTAAATCGCTAATTAGGTTTCTCCATCGCGTGGTTAATGTGTCATCTCATGAGCAAATAATTAGCCACCGAAAGCGAAAATTATAAGTTGTTTCGAGTGGATTTTCCAATTTGATGGAAAATGGAAATTTCCTAGCAAACGGAAACACCGAAATAGAAAACGAAGGCTAGAGAAACTTCTGAATGTCACAGATAGAAGACGCAGCTTTTCTTCAGAAAATATCACAGTCAATGGTTTTCAGTCAGACTGCTATTTCATTGAGACAAAATTTGAATTTGAAGGAAAAGATTACGCAATTTTAACAAATGTTAAATATTTAGAACTGTAGCAATCGACGATAAGATAACTGTCATCTCTGAAACGCACAGTAGATTAGTTATCGCCTTGAAAAATATTTGATGACGTGTACGGTCTCCTTATGATACCAAATGAACATTATATATGTTAAAGCTATAGAATTGAGCATCTATATAGTAATCAATTAAGAAAACGTAAAATCGCGCAAAACATTTCTATCATATACTAACGTTGAAAAATAACCCAACCTAAAAATTTAAGAAAACACTTAAATTGTTAAAAATTGTCTATTGTCTCAAATTGTCTATATCCCAGAGAGAAATTTAGCCAATAGTAGTTTTAATTTTCTCTCTAGGAAATAGACAAGCCTTATATTCAACTATCTAAGAATACTAAGAATATAAGGAGGCAGAAGAAAATTCCAAATAATAAGTAGAAATCAATGTTTCCTCATTTTTTCCACATTTCATATTAGAAGTCTATGCAGAACTTTCGACCGAAAAAACATTTAGAAATACTCGCATATAATTTGCAGACGTCATACAGAGAGCTCAGCCAACAAAGAACTCTTTCTTGTAAAGGTTGTCATTTATGAGATAAAATAAATTTATAAACGCTAGTAACTAACAACGATGATGTTTAGCTTAACCTATAATTATACTTATCAGAAAGTTCCTCAAACTGAAACATAATAGTAATATTTCCACAGAGTAATATTTCCACAGATAACAATTAGGAACACTGCAGTTTGTAACAGTCCCTATATTAATTACTTGTCTTTTCCTCGCGGTATTGCGTGTTAATGTTTGAATGTTAAAATTTGATGCTGTTTGTGCTGTGGCTGGTTTGACTTGATAATTTACGCTAGTCGATCTAAGCTACTCACATTAAGAAGAAATTCCTTTTTCAAAGCCTTTTTTCAACATAGGACAAACCGTCATATGACCTCTTATGACAATATTATCTTAGATTCTTTCTGGGGCGTGGCTGCTTTATTATCTCCTCTTCGTCTTCGACTGCAAGAAATAACTCATCTTCTTCTGAGGCCATGACCTATCTCATTCCGAAGGATGACCTATTTAATTCAATACTTTTGTTGAAATCTGTTCAGAAATACTAATCCCATTTCATGAACAATTGGAGAGCATTTACGTTAAACAAAACCTTCAACTATGGTTAAAATTAAGAAGATACTCTTGTGCAGAATAAGAAATTTTACTAGTATAAACTCACACTAAATAAGGTAAGAACACTTAGTATAAACTCAACTGGCTTGCGAGTAACTTTGTGGCATTCCATAATCAAAGAAGAAAGAAAGGAAAAACTTTTCTTGAGTACTAAATCCTGAATTTATTAACCTAGCCTACTATTTATTAACCTCAAAATAACCACAGAAAAGTGCAAATTGCACTCGTGTGCCATTTATGTGCTTCTTCTGTGGTTTTTTTGCTAAGTTAATAAATACAGGATTTAGTTTCTCGAGAAAAGTTTGTCAAGTTTTTTATTTTTTAGCTTTACAAGATTTTTCGCAAGAACTTCCTCCGATATAGCTCGGCATGTGCGATTAATCTTCAATCCTCTTAATAAAGCCATCTTTGTTGCCATTATGAGAGTTCTGAACTTGGGTTTTATCAAGAAAATATATTGCCGTATACTTCAGGAAAGACAGTAATTTTTAATTTGGAGTATATTTTCAATTCAAAATGTAACTTTTATATGCATAGTCATTTAAATAACGACAATAATGAAACATGAAAAGAAGAACATGAAAACATAAAAACATAAAAAGATTTCTGCTGAGGCCTAAAATCTCAGCCGGAACTATTAAAAAACTACGACCCACTTCACCCAAATTTTTTTAGAGAAATCGAGAAAAAATTTAACTTAGGGAAAGATTTGATAAGAGGCAATCAGCCTTTTGTGTTTTTCCTAACTAAATGAAATCAAGTCCATCCGAAATGCCGATAGAAAAGTAAATAATTCTGAAGCCCAATGTTAGAAAAAATTAAATGGTAAACATCTATCAATCAACTTTTTCCATAGCTTGAGAACAAATAGTTTTGCAAAGAAGAAAGTATCGAGTTATCTTTTTAAGAAGATCTCTCAGCACCTGGAAGTGTTCCGAAAAAAATCAACATATATCTAATCAGAATACGAATGAAATCGGCAAATGATATCGTTTTCGAGTGAGATAACCTCAGTTTTGTCATTTCAATCTGCTTTCTTTACGTTTCGCAACATTTTTTTCGGGGTTAAACTAATTGAGTGTACCCATATTGTGTCTCATTTACAGCTAGATAAAAACAGTCTGTATAAGGGTTCTGATAAATTTTCTCTGCGATACTACGAGTATTAATGAAATTTCGATGGTATGGAAAATGTAGAGTGATATGAATGAAATTGGAAATTTACCCTCTGATAGCAAATTATTATATTTCAAAGTTACCATCTTCTCTTGGTTGGAATATTCTTGAATGATATCATAACTATATATTGTGTTGTATTTTTATTGTAAATACTGTCCTATTTTGCCATAAAATGATTGACGACAAGGAACGCCAGAAGAAATTTATGTTTATTTCATATATTGACACAATAATTCAGAATGTAATAGGAAGTACTCTGCATAAATTGACCCTATTAGTGCCACGTCAATTATATGGAGGATTATTTCCCGGCAACCAATATCGTCCTATACATATATTTTATAAAACTGAAATATAACCAACTCGGACACAGAAGCTACCTTTCCAAGGTTGACGGTCATGTGCCTACATATATAACATTGCTATCTGAAAGACAGAAATTAATTGCGTTCTCGGACCATTGCTATTCTTAATTTACATAAACGATCTTCCTAAAAATATTAAATCCGAAATTAGGCTTTTTGCTGTTGATTGCATTTTGTATAGACCCATAAGGGTAAGACGTGACCGCGAAATCTTACAAAGCGATCTTAAACAGTTAGCCGAATGGACTAAAGCAAATGGTATGGTGATCAACGTCGATAATTAAAACATGTTAAGTTTTCTAGAAGCAAATCACCCGAAATGAATCATTGCAAACTGAACAATGAAACCATTCTTACCGTTCCCGACTGCAAATATCTTGGAATTAAACTATCTGAAAATCTTAAATGGGGGAGTCACGTTGAAGACATTACTTCAAAGGCGTATAGAAATCTACACTTTGTAATGAGGAACTTCAGACGGAGTGGAAAGGGAGTCAGGGAAAGGGCGTATAAATCCTTAGTTATGCCGATTGTTGAATATGCGACGAGTGTTTGGGACCCACACGAAACGGGCCTAAGTAAGAAACACGAAGGCGTACAAAGGAAGGCGGCTAGATATGTAATCGGGAATCACAAGAAGGAAGAGAGTGTTAGTAAAATGTTAGATCAGCTAGGATGGGAATCGGTTAGATATGTAATCGGGAATCACAAGAAGGAAGAGAGTGTTAGTAAAATGTTAGATCAACTAGGATGGGAATCATCGTCAAGAAGAAAGACATTTAGGTTAACGGGGGTATTTAACGCGTGGAACTGTAAAGATGGCTGGGATGAGCTACGAGCAAGATTTCATACTCCTAATTACATTGGGCGCGGCGATCACAAACTAAAAATAAAAGAACGTGAACAGATAACAGATTTGGCTAAATACTCTTTCATAAATAGAGGTATAAAAGAATGGAACGCTATTCCTGGAGAAGTTCTCATTCCAATGCCGAAAAATACTAAAGCTTTCAAAAAGAAAATTAAAGTCTATAGTACCTAAATCGTTTGTATAAATGATAGCAATTTTTTTACTTATAATACTCATGTAAAGGTTTATTTGTATATTTTTGTACTCTCTGTATAATATATTCTGTTAAGTTTCATTGTATTTCATCTTAATTTCATCTTATATCTATGTAAAAGTTTATATGTCTATATAATTGTTCGATATTTATGTATGTATTCTTTAGTTTTATTGTATTGAAATTCTGAGCTGTAGTGCGACATTTATTCTGTTATTTATTGTGTAATTATTGTATCTAAACTGTCCACGGGAGGTTTTTGGAGGGGTTTTTCTCCCGTCTTTGGGCGAATGCCGGGCAGATGTCACTATTATTTTGTCCCCCTTGACCATTGCCACCTGGTCCACCGACCAACTTGCAATGATTATTAAATAAATAAATAATAAACCATTAAAAGATGCAGATCCAATGTAAGATATTGGTAGCAAAGAATCTCATACTTCTAACTAATATATTCCAATATGATACGCATATAAAAAGGGAAATAGGCAGTCAACGAATCAACTCCACTCCCAAGACCCGCGAGTAACATTAAGAGCTCTAGTAAAACAAGTATGTGGAATCGATAAGTAGTTCATGCCCGTCTTTACTCTCGGCGTTCTGCCCCAATATAAGACCGTCATTCATCAGGTTAAGGTCTTTGCCGTTCTGAATGTTATCGTTGTCATATGGCTTCCGCACGAGACTTCCCCATTTCCGTGTCTGAATTTCCAATACTCGGTCACGTGTTTCACTGAAAGCATTCGAGCAGAAAACGACTAACACTAGTAGGATCATCTGATCAGTCTGTGATGGATCATCAAGCATAAGGAATGCTTTGGGAACATTGTATGTACCTAAATTAGATAGAGAATTATTTTCCTACTACCAATATCCGATGAATATAGCGCATGCAATTATCAGAGCTATTCGCAGATAGGGTTTCATGTGCATAGAAATAGCTCTAAAAAGTATCGCAAACATAGTTACTTTCAGTCATTTTCATTATAGGGTGGAATAAAATCAGATTTTCAGAGGGACTTAGATTTCAGAGATGTGTCGCGATTGCAAACCACTTATAAGAATTCCCAAGGAGAAACGGACATGAAAAAAGGTCTGACGGAACCGGGACTTGGGAGACCCGGGTTCGAGTCCCGGTTCCGTCAGACTTTTTTCATGTCCGTTTCTTCTTGGGAATTTTCCTAGATGCTCGACTTATCGTGCCAAGTCATCTAACCCATTTCCTTGTCACTTATAAAAATTTTTAATTTCTGACCTTTGTTAGTTACGAGGCAAAATTAATTAAATGCCTCCATAGCCGCATTCCGATCTCATCATCAACATCTCATAAGTAAAATGGCATAATGAATTACGTTATTTCATAACAGCATTACTATATCGGTGGTGGAATTGTTAGCATGCAAGGCTACCAGCGTAAAATTCCCGGGTTCGAGTCCCGGTTAACCGGGTTTTCAAATTAGCAAATGTAAGTCTGCGCTCTTCCAATTATTTCGTGCGTTTTAATCGTCTCTAAGAGTGGCCGTATATAAGGCATTATAAATAAATAAATATAAGTAATATTATGAAACATTGCATTAAAACAAATATAAAGGGCTTTCGACATTCTCAATGTATAGTACTGCATGCTCGAAAAATCGGATGGGTGGAATTTAATAATATATTGGTCAGCCGCTCAGTCTTGAGATAACACAGAAAACATAATAGTCGAAGCTTTTGTCGGAGAAAGGAATAAATATTAACCTCAAATTGG
Source organism: Ladona fulva (assembly GCA_000376725.2). NCBI lineage: Eukaryota > Metazoa > Arthropoda > Insecta > Odonata > Libellulidae > Ladona > Ladona fulva. Next base: position 685,048 of record KZ308475.1, on the reverse strand, counting down.
CATCACTGATAAAGTATTAGGCTTTTGTGAAGGAATTCGTTTTTCAGAAATCGAGATGTAGAATAATAAACTCACTGATAAAGTATGATATGACTCAAGGCTATCAGTTAAATACAGATAAAGATTCTAAATTACAATGTAAGAGAGAATCTTGATTTGATTTAGGCAATAGATTAGTTTCCAAACCAGCACTCTAAATTAAATCTCTCTCTATGATTTTCTGTTATTCCTTCCTAAATCATTGCCATTGACCGTAATTTCGTATTAATGAGTCGAATCGAACTTAGCATCACGCCAAGATTTCCTTCAATATCTTTCCTAAATTGGCAGTTTCTTAAATATATTAATCATTAATTATACTTTTATATGTAGTCTTTATTCACTAGTCAAAATTATTGATTTTTTTGAATTTAGGTTTCATTCCAAAATTGTTAATAAAGAGAGACAATGAGGAACTGCGCAATGTATGATTAATGTTAAAAGTAACATTTTCTCTACACTTTATCAAAAGATAAATGAAATACAATCCATTCATCAAGGAATGGTGGCACAAACACCGCCATATTTATAAATAACGACACAAGTATTTTTCAATTGTTATCTGAAGTAAGTAATTTCTCAGTTTTCAGTTTTTTTTAACGGGAGATACATTTTCCCCTATCCTGAATCGAAAGGCAAATGAAAAATATTCCATCATATTCCATCCATCAGGAACACAAAGCTTATTCCCAGGCAAAACCAAAAACAATAGTCATTTCCGCGAGAAAAGGTAACCAACATTTGGGCGGGTGAACGAACTCCGTTTCCCTTCCTTCCTCTCTGAGATATCACAATAGCCGATTAGAAAGGACTTTCATCGATAGGAAATACATTTGGTGAAAGTCCGGACGCCGTTCTCGCGACACCATATAGCTCTTGGATTCTGGACCAGGAGAAAAAGCTCAGAATATCGCTCTTAATTAAGAGATAGCCGCTTTCCTCAAGAGATAAGGAGGTAGAATATATATATTGTCCCTGGACCATTGTCTTCATTTGGCGAGTGGACATTTGATTCCACTGACTCAGAGTCAGAGGTTTAATTCTTTCCATTATCTATGTATGTACGAAGTCTCATTATTTTCTGTACTTGGAATCTTACATCACCTCCGATTCTGCCCAGATAATCAAGGAAAAATCTAAATTTTTTAAGCCAGAAAGATCCGGAATCGATTAATTTTCTTATATTCTATTGGGCGCGACTACAGAAAACGTAAAATTACATACGTTACATATTAAGTGGATCCATTACGGAATTTGCTCTGCTTAGATGGAGAATCAAAGTGCATAGCGTAAGTAAGAAGGCCACTTGTTAAAAGAGAAAATTTTTGCTCATTATTTAATGGAAAACTTCATGCCGGAGTAATTATGAGGGTTGCCACTTACGGAATTACATCATAAGCACCATGAGTTCGAGAATACTGGCTACAGAGTAAAAAGTTATACCTGGTTATTACTGAAAAAAAAATGCAGTTACACAAAGTTTTTCTGCCTCTGATGATTTTAAAGCCACCGAGAATTTTGAGAGAAACTCTACTACAATGTACTTTCATAATGCCTTTTCAACAGATGAACTGTGACTAATGACAGAGATGAAATGAAATGAAAGTTAAGATTGCTACACAAATAGGTCCTGCAATAGGCAGCTTATCTAGCTGTTAATTCATGTCAGTCGGTAAGTGAGTTGAACATTCAGGAGAGAGTCATTGCTAAGCAAAGTATTTAAATGAGCTTCACAGATTCAGGCGAAGTATTGCGGAAATACATAATAGGAAGACACTTAGAAAAATGGTACGTTTTCCACACAATTATTTATTAAACAAACCATAAATAACACACAACAGGTTTGGACGATTTATAGCGATAAATGGCGTATGTTATTTATTATTAAGTCTGTATCTATAAGTTTATTTCTAAGTCTTTTCCAAAGTATTTAAAGGTTGAATGTTAGGGAAAGACGGATAGACAACGGCAAAATATTTAGGTTAGCATGAAGTCACGAGTAATTTATCAAGAAATAGAGGAAATGGCGTAAAGTAGGGAATTTTACAGCACATGAGCCTACCGTAAAGTGGAGGACTTGTGATGATGAATTCATTTGATGTTATCTCTGTAGGAATATGCTAAGTATTTAAGAATATTTTGAGACAAAATTCAATAAACCACTAAAAAGTGTCAATTATTATCCATTTATCGTGCATTCAAAAGCATTCATCGAGAAAGCAAGCTATAAACAAATATCAAAGTTAAACTCAGCCATAATCGCAAGATTTTGACCATAAACGACAAAAATGTCAGTGGAACGTGCCAACGTAAGGAGTAGTTTGGCATGAATTTTCTTCTTTGCGCTCTACTAGTTAGCATGCAAAAGTTATTGATTAATTACCTGCTTATTTTCATCGAACTTTTGTAAACATTATCTTCGTTGTTTCCAGACATTTTTATCTCGCATGAAAATCCTTTAGAAATATTTTACATCGTTGAAAATGGAGTTGAGTTACAACTTTGGAATAACAGGAATAACAGGAATAACGTAACACTGCCAGTCGTATTCTATGTCCCACATCTCTCTTCGGCCAAGTCAAAGGCAAAAATCAGAACGAAAGAACTGTACCAAATCTTTGGTATCATCGTATCGGCCCTTTAACGGATTCAAAAAGAGGAACTAAAGAGTAAAAATGACCACACTTTCAAAAATAGTATCTGAAATCTGCATCGAAAACAACCTGATTTAGCAAATTTTTATCTCTGTCGAGCTTCTATCTCGGCCATCTTATCGAGGAGTCGTAATCCACTTGCAAGAGAAAGAATGGATGAAAGTGAAAAAATCGAAGATTATTTTCCTCCCATGAGTGCCCAAAATAATAACAGTATCTGATAACTGAAGTGTTTGAGGAATATATTTCCAGTAACTCATAATTTCCTTACAATAAACAATGTAATTGATTGATTATTTTAGAGACTATTAGTTCATGTTTAGTATAAAATGACGCAACTGAACGAAACAAGCTAAAGCATACATATTTCTTTCAGGGAAGAGCTGCATTCGAGAATTAGAAAAGGTGCAGCGAAAGGCGATACTTTTTGTGAAGAATTGCTACGATGAATCAGTGAGCGTCACTCAGATGCTTCAGGACGCGGGATGGGAATCTTTAGAAGATAGAAGGCTTAAAAAAAGGATAAATCTACTTAATAAATTTAGAGAAAGCACGTTCAGAGAGGCTGTAGCCGATATAATGCGTTCACCATGTTAGATAGGCCGTTCCGATAGTGAGAGAAATACCAAGGAAATAGATTCTAGAACAAACCGATTTAAGAACTAATTTTTTCCGCGAGCGATACGGGAAAGTAATCAATTAGGGAAATTAGACGTAGAATATCATAAGTCGGTTATACAAATACTGTAATTCATGCTCTAAAAACGACCCACTACGAAACTGATTGATAAGTTCATGGATGATCATTGAATTTTTTAGTATTAAATGATGCAAGTGAACGAAACAAGCGCTAAAATTAACTATAAGCGCCAAATCGCATGTTTCTTTAAAAATAATCCTGCTAGTGTTCTGCAACAACATGCCAGGCATCAAATACAGAATAGGATTCTCTTAGGTATTGCCAATCATGCGCATAACTGCAGAAGCAAAAGCCAAATTGGAATTGAAAATTTATTCAGCTTTTCTTTGAGTCATTCAGCGTGAATTATAGAAGCCTAGACAACATAGGAAAATAAGAGAATGAAATTTCAGTTAATTTGTAGGTAAATGTGGTGGTGGTAAAGGTGGGTGTGGCGTAGAATAGAAAAGGTGAGCTTCGTGGATAGAAAAACAAACATAGAGTTGCTAGAAATGGTTATGGAGGAAAGCGTTTTAATAGAAGTAATTAAGCGCCGACAAAGGAAATGGGTGGGTCAGATATTGAGAGGAGAGGGATTGCTGAAGAATGTAATAGAGGGTAGAATGCAAGAGAAAAGACAGGGGAAGGCAAAGGCAAAAAATGTTAGATGACATAAAGGGTGGGGTGAATTACTAGGTAACGAAAGAAAAGGCTACGAATAGGAAATATTAGGGCAAATGGACCTACCGAAAGGAAGAGAACTTATGTATGTATGTAGGTAAATACTGTTGGTGTATTTAACTAGCCTCTTTCGTCACATGGAGAGCAAGCCTTGTATTTTCACCAAATTAAGGGAATCTTGAGAAAAACAACTTTGTGTGAAGTACTGCGATGAAAAGACATTAAAATCGATAAAATATTTCTTCACAGTGACCGAAGCCTCTAAGTACTGAAGTTATAACCTCTCATTCTGAGGTGTTCGTTTGCATCCTTATCTTTGCGGGTCAGCATCGCACCTACTTAATTTCTTAAACACAAACTGGAGCCATGTTTTGCGTATGCTTCATCTATGCCGTACACCACGCTTACAATTATTTTGACTACAAATTATGCATAGAGCTTATAATATCAGTAGCATTGTTAAAAGTGCATCGACAGCTGATTTCAGTTCGCATAACAGGGTTCCAACCAAGAATTTCCAAAAGAAGGGACTTTTTCTCCAAAGCTTTCGCGCTACTTACATGGCCATCCAGGAACCCAATCAGGGTTCCCGGATGCCTAATACTTTCATACTCATACTAGGGAATTCTGTTCTGATGAAATTTCAACATTGACTGAGTTCAAATAACAAAAATCTATCTTTACCAAACGACAAATTGCTTGGAACTTGCTTTATCATGAATATTCCAGCTAATTTCTTGAAAACATAATCGTGATCAAGTTGGCAACTACGTTTATAATCCTTCCTATAAATCTAAATCTGACGCAATCCTTGAAATTCATAATTTTCGAAGTGTCATTAACCCGAATCATTATTGAGAAGTAAGGACGTCTCACGGAATATTAAGAATATTATATTGATTGAATCCCTGACAGCTTTTATTACAAATCAATATTTCTTAAATCTATCGGATTCATTTTCCCCGTAAGATGAATTCAGCAAATTCATCTGCCAATACCCTGAAAGTAACACCTTTAGTTTACTAAAATAACTCATGACAGTATGATCTTAAGTCGTAGTACTAATTCTAGAGTCAATAACGCCATCATTAAAAAGACTTTAATAGCAGTTTACGGTCGATAAATTTTTCTGATACTTTTCTCTCTATCTCATATCAACAAAATCTAAGCTGGGAGATAAAGCTATCGCAACGTCCTTCTCCGATTGCGAAAATCTATTCTCTGCTAATTTTTCGATTTTAGAGAAAGAAGCGCGGTATTCTTTTTCTAAAGATGAGTACATGCACCCTTCCTGATGAAGAAAAATCGGAGATAAGGGTCCTTATCGGATATGGATCGTTGCAACATCAACCTTGTAGTAATTGGTTGAATTTTCTCTTCCGCTAATTTCACGATCGTTGAGTACGAACAAATCTTTCGAGGTGAGGTTACGCGCGGCTTAATACGAGATAGAGAATGTTGAGGTCAGATCGAAAGATTTCTGTCGTACAAAATCGAATGAGTTACGGCTGTTTGACATAATAAACCTCGTCTATGAAAAGTAAGAATTGGAGAAGAGCGACGGCAAATTGCGAAAAAAAATATGTTCGGAAAATTGGACGTTGGATAAGTATCAACCTATTACTCATTTTTTACAAAACGAAATTACCTAGAAACTAGCTAGGTAAAAATATAACATTTCAGAGTTCAGAGGAAAAATGTTAATGTAGTTTCCCTCTAGCACAAACGTCGTGAAAGTATAAATAGAACATTCAACACTGATCACTGATCAATAAACAGTAAACCTTCTTGTATACACATCACCTCATTTATTCGCAATATCAGATTGAAATTGAATACGGATAATTTTCATTGATTGAATCAGTGTCTAAAACTCAGACTCTGTAGTTATTTAGTTTGATAGTGAAATTTAGGGAATCTTGTTGACGTCTAGGATATGTAGGTGAATACAAATTCGACTATTATTTGCTAGAACCTCTGCAAGTATTGGTATAGCCATAGTATATCTCAATTTGAAGAAGGATTACACCTCAGCTGTTGCATATAATTTGTTCCGGAGTGACATTCTTTAGCCGAAACTCAAATGAACATGAGAACCATAGACGAAGAGGAAAATGGTATATTGCCGAATGAATAAACATCATGAAAGATGCAAAATGAAGTCAAATGAACAATATAGCTTTAGATTTTTATTTTAATGCGAACCAATAAGTACTACATACGAGTAGAAATGGCCTATGCTCGGAAATTGCGGATTCTCATCTCTCTGACTGTTTAGACAGCAGAACCTTTTATAATTCCGAATGTCCTAAGCGAAACCCTTTGATCTCTAAGTAAAGAATAGAGATGTCCAATTCATCTCCTATATAATGTAACAGTTACAATGGGTTGCTATAGTATATGGAGATGAATGTTCACCTCGAACAACCGAATCGCAACAGCTGGTCATGAAGGCCACTAGGGCCCTTGTAGGTCTAGGTCCTTCTAGGCCCCACCAGGGCACTGAGTAAGACTATATATCGAGGACTAAACCTGGTGCCAAAAACAATTTATCGGCGTCAACTTCTAAGCTGGAAAATATAAAAATCACCAATTACTTTTCTCGAGTTATAATTTTTAGGAAATATATTTTCTATTCGAAATCTTTTTACCTTTAAAAATTTCAAAACGTTTTTATTACACCGCAGGTGAGGATTGTGGCTTGCAACATGCAAGAAGTTAACATTTTCCGCATGTGTGGCACCGAGATCATGGTTGACCAATATCAAAACGAAGCCGATGCAATCCAATCTTATTTATTCTTAAAAGTGTTTGGCGATTTTCTCGACAGTTTTTGTGTGGTTAGTACGATTTGGGATCTCATGGTCATTTGAATTTCGGCTGAAAATGGTTATTCCGCGACAAATTATATCCAAGAGCTGAGATTTCATCATGCTTTAAATTGAGATGCAGTGGCTACTCCAATACTAGCATAGGTTCAAGGAAATAGTAGTCGAATTTATAATTATATATCCTAGACGTCAACAGCATCCGCGAAAATCCACTATCAATTTCAAGTAACCACAAAGTCTGATTTTTAGGTATTGATTCAATCAATAAAAATTAGCCATATTCAATTTCAATCTGATATTGTGAATAAATGAATGGATGTGGTTATACAAGGCAAATACCGTTGAATAGCCTGAAAGATACATGGGTGTTTCAATTTGGTGGAAAAAAATAAAACAAGAGATTCCCGATATTTTTGAATTTTTAGATCTTTGGCTAATTAAAATATGCTGTAACAAACTAAGAAAAATTCCATTAGAGTTCGGAAAAGAAAGACATGTTAAGGGTCAAAAGATGGTATTGAAGATGCAGTTACCAGATGCTATCACATTCACGTGACAGCTATGACAAAATTTCGTATTTTCTTCCTGATTAACGAAAAAATCTCTCTGTCAAGGCTACGAAGCTATCTCTTTGAAGCAACCCCGATAATCACGATAAGCTTGAGTGTCGGAACAAAGGTGGAGAAATTTTTAAAATGGTTAACTCTCTCATTGCGATAAAATCAAGTACTCGCAATGCTCTTAATATACGACGATTTGTGTAGCGCATCGAAGATTGCAGAACTGGGGTGGATGAGAAGGCAAAATGAATATTACACCATAACGATACTAACGCACCGAAAACTTTATCATAAATAACAACATTCCCTTCCGTCGACGAGTTGTCTCAGCGACGATTTGTCCTTCCACCAAATGTCTCAGCGACGAAATGTCTAGCGACGAGTTGTCCCAGCGACGAATTGTCTTTCGACCAAATGTCTCAGCGACGAATTGTCCTTCCACCAAATGTCTCAGCGACGAAATGTCCAGCGACGGGTTGTCCCATCGACCAGTTGTCCTTCGACCAAGTGACACCGAACCACGGAAGAGATAATTTGACTGAAAATGCTCGATGAAAAACTAACGAAGGATATTACTACTACAGGGTGCGGCAGAACCGACTAAGCAGTTTCGACTCAAAACTCCTCAAAACTGCTTAATTGGTTCTGCCGCACCCTGTATAACCAATTTTTTTTAATCACTTCTCTACGTAGCAGCGGCCCAAGTTATTTTAGCGTTCCCAGCGAGGAGTGTTTCTGGCGCCACCTCACTGAATTTATGTATTCAACCATTCTAATATAGATAAACCAGTATAATCTGAGAGTATTTAAATTTAAAAAATTCTGGTAACGTAATATCCTTATAAAGGGCCTATTAACGAATCTTTAAATTAGAAAATAATGGAAAATTCTCGTGCTGTTACATTTGACATCTGCTAGTTCAGAAACGTCTGCAAGGATTCCAAGATGAAAGGATTTTCCTATACCCTTCTCCCACTCTTTTGGACAGTTTCCTTCAAAACGTCTAACTTTCAATCTTCCATACGTTCCATTAAGTTTTCAAAATTCGTGATTTTCATGAATTCAACAGAGAAAGGATTATATATAATTTTCACCCCCAAAAGTCTGCAGCACAGGCGATGGCCGGTTCGCTTGTATCGCGCGACGATATCGCGATCTACTTATTCTATCAGCAAATACCGCCGCCCAAAAGCTGTGTTAATGAATTCACCCTAACCTAAATACCCAACTTTAATCCGAGTTGATGTATAATACAATAATAATAATCTTTTGCTAAAGATCTTCAGCAAAAAGAAAGTGAACTTAAAGCGATTAATATAAAACCATGGATAAGACCCCGAGTCAGGAGCCATGAACATAAGTTTTCCGGAAGGAAGTGAATTTATTCGTCATCGTCGTCGCGATCTATTTGCTCTGCAGGAAAGAATAAACAACAGCAATACTGGACAGTATGTACTCTTAAGAGAGACAAGTAATAATAAAAGGAAACTCAGTTACATAACGGTGACAATGATAAAGCAGAAACGGCTACAGGAATATATGTAATAACAAACTTATTTTGAAACGGTTTGATTTCCGAAAACTGATGCTAGCCTTGAAGCCAACGATAATTTGTGCAATTTCTGCAATCTGATACAATTAAGACGGCTGATAAGACAGGAATGAGGAAACAGTACACTCATTGCAGACAAATGCCCTTCTTACAGTGTATTTATCGAATGAAACTTTGAAAAATAGCGACATGACTGGGACTCGAACCCAGGTCTCCCACTTTCCGGGCAGGTATTCTAGAATTATAGAATACTGCCCGGAAAGTGGGAGACCTGGGTTCGAGTCCCAGTCATGTCGCTATTTTTCACACTTGTTATTCCTTTTGGAACAGACGCAGGACTTTATCCTTTAAAGTATTCAAACCTTTCCTCAATCCGAATGAAACTTTGACAAATCTAATCTTTATTTTAAAAAAGTTTCACAACTCTAATATTGCACCAATGAAAATAAATGACTTAAGAGACCGCAGTCACTTGGATTCGATATTCGTCATAAGAATATACGTAAACGAACAATGTATTCAGTTCGTTAAATCCGGTTCCCTAATTCGTTAACCCTAGAAAGGAGGTACACACATTCGAGTAATAATATCGTATATCATTATATGAGACCGTATGAGATGAAATATTTACATTCATAATGAACAATAACATCTATTTAAGTGATATGAAACTCTACATCTACAGAATATAGATTTAGATTCATACCCCGCAAGCCGCCAGTGACGCATGGCAGGCTGCACTTAAAGGCATCTTGCAAGCGTTCCAGTTACCTCTTGAGCTCATTGCTGTCACGTATCATTCGCGAAAAGAATGAGTCCCTAAGCTCATTGTTGGATCGGCCGAAGTAGTAGAGGAGTCGACCATTTACATCATCCGCAAATGTATGTATGTACATACTTTCTTTGAATTTAGCAATCAACCGCAGCCTAGCTTCCAATCTCCTTTCTTTCGAGGATTCCCAACCTGCGTTAGAGAGCATTTTCTAACGCTAACTTTTAACCAACGCTTGCTTTTTTATCGTAGCAATTTTTAACAAATCGTATCGCCTTGCGCTGCATTTGTTAGAGTTCAGGGGTATACTTTTACACCACAGGATCCCATATACTCGCTGCATATTCCAGATGGGGTATAACCAAAGTAAAATAGTTACGGATCTTTTAGTTGCTTTACCGCAGATTTTTCGAATGTGTGCTGCAGTTTAAATGATTTGTAAGTGTGATTCCGAGAACTGAGTCGACTACATTTATATTTATTCCAATAATTTTGAATGGGTATTTCTGATGCAATTTTTTCCGGAAAAGTTAACTACCGAGCATGTAATCAACACATATTGTAACGTAATTCGTTACACTAATCAGCGGTTCGCAATTGTTTGATAGTGAACCAGTTTCACGTAATAACATTTCCATTAGAAATACATTTGTTAACGAATATATAAACGATAATTTTAATACAGATTTAACAATGTGAGAGATAACTACACATCAGTTCTACTTCTCAGTTATAAGTTTTCTAAAATCGAGGAGTTAATGAGGGAAATGGATTCAATGACCTCAGTTAAGGTTCCTTGAAGAAACCCAAGTGGGGTTCCCATAAAAATAGCATGTCGGGACCCGGGTTGATCCTACTCCGCTGTTAGAAAATGAAAAGCCGTTCGCGTCCTGAGAACGATGCCTAAAATAGAATGAAATGTATACTCTATGGAAGCTAGGCAAAAGAGATTTTACTCCTATTTTCACACACTATGAATAAGCATGGACGCAAAATTGCAAATAGTATTTCAGATAATCCTGCCAACCATGCCCTATGCCCTGTGAAATTCATTATTAATTTTTTTAACGTCTTAAATAACGTCCCTCCGTAAAAAAATCAAGGAAGACGCATAGCATATGGCTACAGTTCTGTGAAGTTTCCTACAGATTTTTAAGTAAGGAAATACACTATTTCCATAAAACAATATCTGTGAACCTCAGGTAGGTCCCACATACATTTAATTGATTATAAATCTATACTAAATACTAGATGAGAATGATGTAGCAAATAAGGCTGTTGGAGAGTGATTAAGCGTGCATTTGAAAGAAAAATTAACAATATCTTTAACCACAAAATAAAAAAATAGGAAGCAAAAAAGATAGGAGGAAATATAGGAATCTATTCTTGGAGAATCGACCACAATCTGACAAACTGTAAACGAAAAAGGCTGAATTTTGCCGTTTAAAATATAAACATATACATATACAAATATATACTTAAATACAAAAAGCCAAAACATTTGGCAGCGGTGGGATTCGAACCCACGCCCCCGAAGAGACTGGTGCCTTAAACCAGCGCCTTAGACCGCTCGGCCACGCTACCACTTAAGACACCCTACCTAATCAAATTGGAGAAATTAGATCACTTGGAGAGAGTAATCAACCCAGGAAAATACAACCTCGAATATTCAGGCATAGGATTAAAACTTCTTCTTAAAAGGAACCCCAGTTGCCGAGTACTATTTTTGCTTCGTAACATTAATATGTTATTGTGATAACTCGGCTAACGAGGACAGTTTTTGCGTAGTGACCGTCATAGACCGTAATCTTCGTAAAGTGAAGTGAGACTTTCTATTAAGTCCCAAATCGGAAAATACACACATAAAAACTACCATATTCTTAGGAAATCAGATTAACTTACCGGACAGCAGTTCAGCATCTTTCACTCTCCGTTGTTTCTAAGGATTTCATTTTCTCTGCACATCCACACAAATTTGTGCACAGATTCTGAAAAACATTGAGAGAATTCTTTATTAGCCAAATATAAGGTATAAGTGTCACTTATCAACCGAGATATCTCGGCTTCGTTAAAATAATTTACCCTTCCAACTTCGTTCCTGGCTAATCTCTTTTTCAACCAATTTTTATTTCAAAATACAAAATATTTTTCACATGGCAGCGCAGCATCTCTCCTCAGAGGTTGTTGCTAACAGTTTTTCCGTTTTTTTTGCGTTTGCTGCCTTCGCACACATTATTTTGCACTTTTCACATTAGGTTTACGTAGGCATTTACTTAAGATTTTTTTTCAAATTTCGGGTCCCTATATGAAGGCTTTTCTTATATCTTACACACATACATACGTTATTATTATTATTGTTTTTGTTATTATTTTATATTACATGGGAGCGTTTTATACATGGAAATTACGATATTTTATGTACTTGCTTATTTTAGATCATTAGTATACATCAGAAAATCGATCACATCAATTCCAAATACTGATAATCAGTAAGATTCAAATTAATATTCTAATATTCCTCTTGAAAAAGGGAAATTTAGAGAAATTCAATGCTAAAGAATGGGAGCACCGCTTTCACTAATTTTATCAGAATGCTACTATTCAACCCAAGCTTTTTAATGATATCTAAGAAACTGAATTTTGCGCACATATCAAACCTTCATTCGGACTGTAAGACGTTACAAGTGGATGGCATTATCTTTCGGTTAAATTAGGTAAAAAATACAAAATTTCAGTAAATAAAACTCAAAAATCATGTAAAATATGTCACCTCAAATCTCCAGATGCTGTATAGAATTTGAAATTAAAAATAAATCCGAAAGACTTAAAATTCGTTCCTGAAATACATTCGGAAGCCGATACTTAGTAAGTCACAATTTAAATTCAAGTTTTTGGCGGAATCCTAAAATCCAGCGAAGGAACTACCAATCCATTTCACTTATTAGCCAAATCGTGCATCAACTATTTATGTGGTCATTTCTACATATTTTGTGCGAGAAAGTGAAAGAGAAAGAATCCCCTAAAATATGCCATCATCGAGTCCGAAAAACATTCCTATAAAGAACAAGTAAAATAAGAACTTTTGCTTTACTTCCATGTTCCATCATGAAGTCCGACGACTTAGTCAAGCAGTTCATACATAATGCCCTCTCTTTTCCATTGTCCGAAAAATTCATTTGAAGGCTCACTCATTAGCCGAGATGTCCATATAATCACAAAGAGTACAAATTAAAAATAAACTGAGTTGAATCAATGACGATTAATTTATTGTTTACGAGAGACGCACATCGTCTGAGGTCCTGTTAATGGGTCGAATCTTGAGATAATAAAAGTATTCGCGGACACTGTTATCAATTAGAGCAATGTTTCCCAACAGATGAGCCGGGACACTCCAGTTTGTCCCGGCCAAAGCTTCCGCAATGGTGTGAAAGATTTTGTCGAGCTGCATAATATTCGGGCATGTGCTATTAATTTTACGATACGTATGCTCCTAATTATGTGTGACCTGTTCCCTACCAGTAGACTCCTCTGCAAATATATTAGCAACCCATTCCAAATACAACGATCTCTTCTTGATCAACTTTGGTTCGGAAATACTTTAGGAGCGTATTTATATATTATATATTAGTGCAGGAATGTACATGTTCCTCGAACACGCAGTAAATCCATATACCTGGGACTAACCATGATGACAACTTTCCCTATGAGTAATTCAGTTTTAAAAGAAGTAAGTTTTGACATTCACGCTCCCAAACCAACTAAAATCTAGATGGAACCAAAGCTTCTCCCATAAATATACAGTCGGAGTTGAAAAGCAACAAAAATTTGGTAAAATACACATATGCGAAAGGCAATATGTGCCCGCATTTCAATGCAGGACGCTGTGCCGAGAAAAAACTGTGATGAATGCGAGAAATGGCCTTATCTCTGCGAAAGACGTCATCGCTTTCGGTCTTCCGCAAAACAAGAGCGGACGACGGCAATCGCACAAATAGCGATGGAAAAGAAGGGAGGAGGCGACCGATGAAGCGGGAGAGGGCACGAAATAGATAAAAAGGAAGCTACGACGGAAGAGATGATGATCGACTATCGAACTGGGTCATTGGATCGACAACCGCTGACCTTTTTTACGATTTTACTATAGAGACAAATCGTCTCGGCCCGTCCCTCTCAGCTTGCCAATAGCTTGTCGATGCGGACTTAAAAAGGGGGGGTAACAATTTTACGCCTCCAGAGGGAAAAATTAATAACAAAATAATACCACAAAAAATGAATTACAATGAAATGACAATGATAATAAAACTGTAATAAAATAATGATAATTGACCACTATAATAAGAAGGAATATTATATATTAAACCGAGTAGGTCTCTACCAACATCCAATCCTCTATCAATCGAAATATGGTAGAGGTTTTCAATATTTAAAACTACGTCAGCCATTTTAATTGGTAGTTAAATGTCTATAAAGTATTTCGCACAAAGCCGGGTGTGACCTATCCTCTCTACTATTAGCTGAAAAGAACTAAGAGAGGGAAATGAGGCTTACTAGACAAGATGAGGAGTGAGGTATTTTGCCTTTGTTTACCTCATGGAGTCAGAATGCTATAAGCGGAAAAAGTCTATATGAATTAAACACAATCTTTCTACGAGTAAGACTTTTCTTAGTATTCCATAAGGAGAAACCTTATTTAATGCCGTATTTCAGCATCACTCATACTTCAGTAGCTTTCACATCACGCCCATGATCAAAACCGAGAAAAAAGTAGACGAAAGATACATTTTCTCTTAAATCCCTAACATTCCGGAAATATTTGCCAATTACCGCCCATATACCATTTGAAACATCCTTAGAAAAGGTATAATTTTATGGAAACGTTCAAAAGTTAATATTTGCATGTTTAGGAAATTCATATACTGGAAGGTGATCGCGAAAAATACCAATATATTTAATTTTCCTTGAACAAGGAGTAAATCGTGTACAAGAAACACATGTGTCTTTGGAGAATTGCATTTTCTTTTAAAAAAATATGCCTGAGTATTGATACACGAAGAATACTGAGTTTTACTTCCAAAATTCGTGGTTGAAGCAGCTTTTCATCCATCACGTATGTTTATTTGCCTTAAAGCTGATGTCTTCCTTTCGTCTTTCTTTCTTAAAGCTGATGTCTGAGATTGAAGAAATCGACTAAACTTTCAATCAGGGGCTAACTTTTAAAATATTTCCATAGAATTCGATAAGAGTTACTACCGAAAATATACAATATGAAGCCCAAGTCTACTGAACAGGGAAATATTTGGTTGATCAGAGCGGTTCTTGGATCTTCCACTTTGTAATGATAACAAGGAAATGTTATTCCTAAGGTCCCTTAAATCATGTAGTCAATGTGTTTTGTGTAATATATTATATCTACGAGTATTTTATAACTCTATGACCAAAAATTATCTTGCCTGATAAGGAAAACGGGTAAGGGTGACTTTGCGCAAGATGGTGCGCAACCAGGAAAAATCCCAAGGAAGAATGGACTTGAAAAAAGTCTGACGGGACCGGGAATTGAACCCGGGTCTCCCAATTGCTGGTCGGGTTCTTTGTCCGTTGAGCTATCCCGGCAGAACATTTCTCCAAGCCATTCGGGAGACTTTGTGGGCAAGGACTTGCCATGCCATGCGGACGAAATCGCCGAGAGAGGTTCCATTCCCGGTCCCGTCAGACTTTTTTCAAGTCCATTCTTCCTTGGGATCTTGCCTGATATTCGAAGATTTTAAAACTAACGGAAGAAAAAACGATACAATATTAATAACTATAGGCAGAACAATCAGCTATACATAGTATTTTCTCCGGTTCTTTTGTTGAAAAGGCTGAACATAAGAAAAATAGCTGGAGGTGATGGAATGTACGTAAATATATGATGCAGTAGCATTGCGAAAAATTGCAGTCCTGGAATCCATTCATTTAGAAATAATTCATAAACAAAAAGGGTTTTCCATGATTGGTTTTCGCATTGAATTTGGAGAATAAATTTAAAATAAGTTTCATGCACACTTTACGTATTTATATACTAATAATCATACTCTCACGCATTACAAAACCAACAGCTGAATTCTAGAGAGCGCATTTACAGTAGCTTATTTCATTAGTTTATATTATTATTTTCCTAAATATAGCTCGTTTAAAATAAAAATAAAATAATTGACGTATGAACCATGATAAGTTATATCACACCTGATTTTATGATATTATTATTTTATTTCTATCTCTGTTTTCGTGAGTTTTTTCGCTCCCCTTCTTATGTGAACGTTTTCCCGCACTTTCAGCCGAGGAGTTTATTCCCCGCAACCCTATCCTTTACTTTTTACTGTATTTTTTTAATAACTTTTAATTTCTGAAATTCTATGTGGTAATGTATGACTTCAGAGCTTAGGTGTAAAAGAGGTCCACGTGGGCCTAACCTGGCCGAATAAAGTGTTCTATAATAATAATAGCAATGATAAGTTGGCCGCTCCTGGTGTAGACATTCTATGGTTTGCTTACGAAAGGAAGACGTGCTACGTAAAGACATACGCCTGGAATTGACAGTGGCAGTAAACTTCAAAAGGAAGATTAGCACTCCAAGAATAGAATAGATCCGTTAGCAACAGAATGCCCTCAAAATGTCAGCTTTACTTACAAAAGGATTCTTTCTTAAAGGAAAATAGGAATCTTTTATGTAAATCTATGAATTCTCAAATGAGGTCAACATTTACTTCTGTGAACGTCAAACCAAGGGGGTCAGATGCTGTCACCTCTCTAGTGATGCTGCATTTTCCCTATCAGAGTTACATCTCTCGGTATAAGTGGCTAGGAAAAAGGGGGAATAAATCTTATCGCCAATCCTTCAAGGAAACAGATACTGAATCTATGGGGTGATGGTTCCAAAGAACTAGACCTTTTTAAACCATCCGATAGAAAAATCATTTACGTAACAGTTTCTATTTTTGTGACAAACCTTGGGTGTTTTGTAAGAGCCTTGAGGTACAAGGAAGGCTAGAAGTTTTAAAATTTTATATAAAATGGGAATACTGACTTCCAGAAGGGAGCTCTTTCTTAAACACTTTACCGGAAACAAAAACAAAAGACGATGATAATAATAATAAATTCTATAATGGAAATATCAATCTAATCCCAAATACATCCAATTTGATAAATAATATTAACAATAACTAATGACGAAAACAAACAACAAAGGACGAATGTATGAGATCATCCTTTGAGAAATGTATGAGCCACCAAAACCGACTTCTGACCTGAAATTTTTATTCCCTTTTATACGTACTTTAATTTACCGACTGTTGAAAAATCATTATTCTAAACGAAACAGCAAAACCCAATTTTCATCTTTAAGGATAAATGCAGAAAACATACTTGCATTAATTAGCTCACTCCATACAAAAAATTCGTTGATGGAAAATGGCGTTGATTATAAATGAAATTAAATGCTTTGTCAGCCTTGTAGGCTAAAAATATCTTTAAGAAGGCACGGATAAAATTTTTGACGAACAATTCGAATCGGACGAAAATATCATCTTTTTGAAAATGACGCCAATCAAACTCGTAAATATCAGTTCCTTTCGCATAAGAATAGAAACACATTGATAGATAAAATAAAATAAATATTTGCGAAAACCAAAAAATGTGATTTCGACATCAGATTAAGATTTGATCGCAGTAACACCCATTTCCAAATCTTCCGCAGCATTTTGACCTAATTATGTGGATGAGAAGTCGAACGTAAATAAAACCGACAACAAGTGCCTACATCAATGCATAACTCGCGTACAACCACAAAGAGGGAGAGATTTGATAATATTACGGATTGCCAACATAGCCTATTGCAACACTACGCGAAATGCTATCAGCAGAATACGAATATAATTAACTAATCTAAATTCCTTCTTAATTCAACCAACTAACTTAAACTAACTTCTATTCCATAGAAAAGAGTCATGATTATTTACGCTAATACTGAAATCTACAGAATACTACTGCGCGCCGTGAGTTTACTTAGATAAAGGAATTAATTCGTTCTCATAAGCCTACTGCGTTTTAACAATTACCTTGTTTCAAAAACTTCATTACAGAAACGATAGAATGAATCAATTCTATACACATAACAATAAGTAACCGTGATCAAAATTACATAAACGGCTGCTACAGTTCAATTAGCATTAGCTGAATCTGTGCAATCACTTACAGGTAGATATATATTTTGCTAGTAAAACAAGACTCATATTTGCATAGCATGTAAAGATAGTTAATGTAGTGTACATGCTCAATAATCCAGTGGAGCCTACTATTATTGTGTATGTATGTTTCAATAAAGCAATTCCTGAGTGATAGTTATAAAATTTCCTTTGAATTACATTTTTCACTTCAATATCATAATCATTAGCGCATTGGTCTCATTATCTCTCCCTATTTGATTCTTGAAATCCTATTTCTTTTCTGCTACTTATCGACATTTATATTTTCTTATCCTATAATTACACCAATATATGCAACATGGCAGTTTTTACGATCCCTACTCCTTGAATTCTTTCCTACGCTGACACGATAAAACCTGCAGGTCACATTGATCATCTACATTTTTTCCAAGTTGAAATCTCGTCATTAATAAAGCTGCTTTAGAAATAAGTAATCGATCAAAGTTAACAAAATCTTTCAAATTGCCACGACAAATTTTAAAAAGTAAAAGGCAATCCTCAAACGATGCCAATCAATAGTAGCAGATCTCAATCCCGCACCAATAGCTTCACGAAGCTTTAGAAGGGGAGTGAGGCGACCAGGTTAGAATGAAGTGAGGTAGTTTGGCTTTACCTTCCTTAATAAGCCAGAATACTGCGATTGGTACAAATTCATGTAAGTGCAGCGCAATTAATAGAACCCAATGAATAAAACTTTCGATTAATTTCAATAAGGACTAATTTAAAAGTTTTCGTTATTTTTCCTATTGCTCTGTATGTAGAGTACTCATACCGAAGACTGGCTGGTGCCCCATCCACTCTACCATTAGCTGAAAAGAGCAAGAATAAGGGAATGAGGCTTACTAGACAAGATGAAGAGTAAGGTAGGTTCCTTTTCTTTCCTCACTGAGCCAGAGTGCTACAAGCGAAAAAAGTCCACGTGAGCCATAGTAACTCAACGAGTAACACATTCCGAAGCATTTCATAAGAAGTGACCTCAACCAATGCCATTATTAAGCATCACTCATACCTCAGTAGCTTTCACATCATCATAATACTGAAACCCAAGTAAACGCAAGGTACAATTTTCCTTGTCCTGTGACAAAATACAAATGAAAAATATTCCATTCGACGAGATATGGTAGCAAGAGCTTACCTGTTTTTACATAGACTAAAATCTATCATAGCCATAACTTCGTTATTAGAATAGCAAAATGTCCTTCCGCTGCCACTCTATCTGTTTCCTCAGCTAATTAACATGATATTCATCAAATAAAACTGAAACTTATCTGTTACGCTTAAAACAAGTTTATCGACCATGAAAACACTCTTGGCAATGAAATGGTAAAGAGATAATCCACTGCAAGGATTTACCTATCTAATCACCACCATTCTATCAGATCCTACATTCACGGGAAAACCTTGTGAAAGTTTGTAACGACAAATGATAAAGTAAAACTTTGAGAATAGGTAATTTCTTATGGGGCCGACATTTTTGCAATCATCACATTACTAATACTATTATAAACCTTATTCAAATTAACATGTATATTTAATCGAGCAAAATCGGTGATTGTCGAAATGAGCAATTTCCTTGCTACACGAAACTCATAATTCTTTGCAATCCTTGTGTTTATCATCTTGTTTGTTTTCGTAATTTGGATCGAATGATCGAGATAAGATTAGAAAAACCCATCATCCGTTTAAAATTTTGATATTTAGAGAAGCATCGTATACGTTTATCGCTTGGTCATGTAGGCCACGATGTCAGTTTTCCGAAGGACAAATACTGTTTTCATTAGATCGCATTACTTTTGTCTGATAACATAGTTGTGGTGGAGATAAAATTTATAAGAATCTAATGATCTCCAACTTATTCGCGAGGAAACGTATTTTTTTAGAATGAGTTCAAATCATGTTAGAGTATAAAGAAAGTAAAAAACGAGCATTAGCGTCTGAAATATGACAGAAAGCAAAGAGCAATGGATTATCCGCACGAATTAATTCAATATTCTATCAAGCGTTTCTCCAACGTTTCTCCTATAGACAAAGATAAGATAATTAACGTAAGACCTTAACGATGTAGGATGGTGAAATCACAAATCCATAAGTTTCGAACGGAAATGCGGGTAAAGATGATAGCAGAGGACTGGACCCTTTATTTTTCCTTATGCAATATTGAAAACCGTCCGAATGTATTTAGTTTAGATATCACGATTCCGAAAGAAATTGTTAAGAATAATTACCTGAGCCCGTTAAAATTCCTTGTGAAGATGATTTAATTCTATGGTGTCTTGATAACAAGTGATGATTTAAAATGTAATCAGATATTCTACACGCATAAGTTTTGTTTCTATAGAAACAAATACATATGTGATTAATTTACTTCAAGAAAGACGAAGTCTCATCAATAGATATTTGAACTGAACTACAATTTTAAATGAACTATACAATTGTAAATGAACTATTTACAATAGTATTAAATTTACGCATGAAGAAGGTGAAAAAAAATTCCGGTACCGGGAATCGAACCCGGGCCTCCCGGGTGAGAGCCGGGTATCCTAACCACTAGACAATACCGGATTCATAGTTTAACAAAAAAGTTTTTACTTTGTTAATTATATTTTCATAGTTTTCGTCTATTGGTGTGTGGCAAGGGTAGTAAACACCGAGCGACCGAGCTTTGTTTTACATTATTACCATCCTGATTCGTTCGTATAGAGAGAGAATTTATAAGACGATTTTCCCTAGCGTCTGTTTCTCTTATTTGACGCTAATTGTTGAATCGGCCAAAGCAGCGTGATTCCGAGTATTTACCTCCTTTGTAGAATATTTTTAATGCGATTTCTATGTAAGTACCCAGCAAGCCGCCTGTCGGCGTGTGGGAAGGGGTGCATGCACAATTACCCTATTTTCCTAATCGATTACTTTCGCGTATCATTCGCGGAAAAAATGAGTTCTTGAATCAATTTAATCTATTTCCCTGATTTTTCTCGCAGTATCGGAACGGAAATTGGAGATCTATCCTCTACAGAAAAGCAACTTTCCTCAATAGAGCAACCTTTTTTTTATCATCTTCAGACAATACTTTTCACTGCCTATCTGAGAGCTACCTTATTTTATTGGCAAATGAGCCATTTATTTGGTTTCCTTTAGTATATGCCTATGTAAGTACCCTGCAATCCGCCTTTCGGCGTGTGGCAGGGGGTGTATGCACCATGGCTCTATTTCCCTAATCGATTACTTTCGCGTATCGTTCGCAGAAAAAATGAGTTCTTGAATCCATTCGTTATATAATAAAAATTCAAACAATTTTGATTTACTATATATTTTTACGCAAATGTCGCAACAGCGCCCGAATATCTCCCGTTTAAAATGTATGGGCCAATGGATTTTAAATGGTGTCTTCATGATGGTGAATCTAGTATAGCATCTATTTCCCTGATCTTTCTCGCAGTATCGGAACGGACTATGGAGCATGGTGGATGCATTATATCGGCTACAGCATCTCTGAACGTGCGTTCTCTAAATGTATACAGTAAATTAATCCTTTGCTGAAATCTTCCAACTTCTAAAGATTCCCATCTTGCGACCTGAAGCATCTGAGTGACGCTCACTGATTTATCGTAGCAATTCCTCGCAAAACATATCGCATTTCGCTGCATCTTTTCTGATTCTCGAATTTAACCCTTATCGGTAGGGTCCCATACACAACACGCATACTCAAGATGAGGTCTAACTAACACGAAATAACATCTCTCGCGATTTTTTTCTTCGCTCAGATCGACCATTCTCTTAACGAAGCCGAGTTTCTTATGTTTCACGATGTTACACCGAGTTTCACGATGCTTTTCCGCCCATATTATGGATGTGGGTACTCCATGTTAAGTTATTCGTGAGAATCACTCTAAAATATTTCACCGATTCTACTGTTAATAACTTTATCCCACGAAGACAGTACGGATAATCTTTAATAATAGATAAATACATTATTTTATCACAATATTAGGCGTAATGAAGTTGTGAAATTAAAGCATTACCGAAAATATGTTAATTGTATTTCTTAAATACGTAACTGCACTACGTTTTCGGGCCCGCCGAGTAAAGAATTGGGGTAGCGATACACCAAATGGGGTGTGCAGAGAATTTCTAATCATGTAACCAGCTATTATTGCCTAGAAGAGCATCAAAGTAAACAACTAATCAAACATCACTCTCAAAACTCGGAATGACAAGCCAAGGATGAAACCTTGATTACATAGAGGTTATGCAACCCAGAGTAGGTAAAATCATGGACCTGCGCTGTACCATTCAAATTCAATAGCAAGGCCATCTAGGTACATCTGGACCTGAACACCATCCAGTACTCAGGAGAAACCAGCTATATTCCAAGGTTCAATTCCTCTTAACTTTGAACTTTATAGGATCAGTGTTAGTAAATTTCATTTTCACGGTTAGTTCCTTTCCAGATTAAAACACATTTCATTACCGGAATTGCGGGATAAAATTCGAATTTTATCAATACTTTCGATTGTAATTTTAAATGAATCGTAAAGGTTTGTCGGAGAACTTTGCACCACAATTAGCTCAGAGGCCTCTGCTAAAAGGGATATCCCAAGGTGCTAAAGACGTATTAACATTAAGCTCAAAGCATTTAAATACATGAGTTTGTAAGAATTAACAATAAATTTGAAAAATTCTATTTTATATAAAATAATACTCCAATCCTCGTTAAGTCTTACATAAATACTGTTATTCTTCACTGGAAATAGTGTGCTGACGCATGACGCGTAGACATACGATTTTCGGTGAAAAGCAGATAATTGAGTTAGTGCGCAGTTACCAAGAAATCATGGAATAAGTTAATGTTATAATAACTTATATAAGTGAAATTATCAAAAGTATCCATTACAGGAAAAGATTTATGCGGCTTGTTTTTTTAAATCCACCCTAAATAAATGTTAAGCCATTGAGATAAGGTCATCTAAACACGACGCAAAACAAAAGACCCCCCACCAATGTAAAAGATATCTGTATTATTAGCAGTCTTACTATTCGCGTATTTTTTTCCGAATTTTCGCAACAACAAGGCCGTTTTTCCTTCCATCCCCACGATCATAAGAAATACCACCCCTTTTCTTTTCATTGGCTCGGAACGAGTTACGTTATTGCCCATTCTGATCATTGAGTACCCTGGTTGGTCCCTCCGAAGGCCCGCGTCGCAAACATCTATTGAAGGCCGTGAATACTATCTACAAAGGAGGATTAAGAAAGAAAATTATCATGGAGACCTTGCGGAGAAGTTAGACGTAGCCGTGGGGTCAGACAAGGGATCTGAACCGGGAGGGGCCCGCAGAATTTGAGACAGATAAAAGGACCATTATTTTGTACGTCAGTTAACCGGCCTTGACTTCCTCCATTTACGCTACTATTGGCTCCTTTCTATCCCAGACGATATATTGACGATTTTGGGGTCATTAACTTCGCCAAAAAAAATGGTGCCAAATAATGACACTCGCAAAACGAAGATACGAGATATTAGCACCAGGTCTTAAATCTGTAAATAACAATTTGTTTTACCCTCATCATTTTCGCTTAAATAGACTAAAAATATAATAATAATGGTTTAATAAAATAATAAATTATAACAGACCAGATATCTTAATAATTGATAACGTCAACAAAAATGTTATAATCATCGACATAGCAGTGCCTTTGTCCCAAAACATCCGGAAAACCGAGATGGAAAAAGGGGCAAATATGAAGAGCTAGTAAGTAAAAGTAAATAACAGCTAAGCAAATAAAAATTATCTGGAAATTGACGGACGTTCCGGTCATCCCTTTGGCTATCTCTGCAGAAGGGATTGTGTCAAACAACTTCATAAAATGTACTGAAGAACTTGGGATTATAAGAACAAAATAACAAATACTCTTTTTCCACAGATGTATTTAAACAATTCACGACCGGTTTCGGCACAGATCGGCCATCGTCTCTCCATCGGAGACGATGGCCGATCAAGAATCGCATGGGCTAGGATGAATTCCCTCTCCATGTCGAGAGCCTGGTACATTCCAACTAGGGGACGGGTGGAATTGTTCCAGTGGAAACGCTGAGAATAGGAAGAAGAGAAAATAATAATAATAAGTATCATAATTATAATATTTAATATGATGATAATAACAATAATTATTATTATTATAAAACGTCTTTATTTAAGGGCGAAATCTGGTTAGCGAAGCAATCCAAATGGGTTCGTGAATTTCCTCAGTTCGAAATGCATGGGGACGTGCTCGAAATCCCTTTTAAAACTGCAAAGAAAATGCTTTTTTCCATGAAAGGTTACTTCCCTCGCATATTAACCACACAAAATATATACAGATTCATACGCCGATCGCATTGTATCTTTAATTGCTACGTCAAGCCAAAATATACTCTACTCTCAAAGCTGAGCACCCCTTTCCAGCACTGATTTTTCAATCCAACTAAATGCAGTTGTTTTGCAATATGCAATAACTTACCCCTCATGGAGTATTTTTTTGCAAATCCCCCCGATTCCCGATTCGAATCTAGATTTCCGATTTCCGGCCATTTTATTATTTTGATCTTAATATAATAACGAGAAACATTTAAATTCTAATAAAATGAAATCTCGTCAGACTTAGGATAGATTATAAAAATTACTTATGAAGGATATCTCTTTGCAACATTTAGATGCTGCTACGACCCAACATATTCCAAGAATTAAAGTAATTTCTCACTCCCGACTGCTCCCGACAGCAACATTTTCAAAGAGCATTTTGAAGACAATATTGCTCTAATTCAGGTAAATCGCTGGCCAACCTTCACTCTACCAAATCGAAGCCCTATGTACATACATACCATTTTATCGCAACATCTCGACAAATCTGAGCACCAACAACCAACGGGATTGCTGAAGTTTACCAAGCACCCTATACACTGAATTCATTGGGGTGAATTGCCCAAGATTTTGCATATGATCTTACTATTAACCTGTCCAACTGTCGGGTCAAGAGGTAAATCATAAAAAAGAACGACAAGATCACCTCGGAAACCGAAGAGCAAGAGAGAGCTCGGTGTAGGTCTTATGTCAAGCATACAGAATTATTATCGCCATATTTTATACTTGTTGAACTTCTCCTGTACGTGAGTTTGTTGAACTAAAGCAATGAAGGAATTTTACAAATATCTAAATTAAATCTATGACTTTAAAAAAAATCAGATTTTGTGCATCCAGTAATTGACCAGAATTATAAGAAAGAATACACTTTATTGTAGGGGCTTTTTAAAATACCAACGAATTACTAATTGGATTTCGATTTATACCCCTTAGGACCACGAGTGGCAGGGGGTGTACTGACACCCCACCTAATCTACCGTATATCAGCTTCTCTGATGATGTACGGAAAAAAAGAACAGAAGTAACTGCCTGTTATAGCGATTAATTCCTTAATTAATCTAGGAAAAATACTTACTATGTACACCCCGCAAGCCGTCTGTGGCATATGGCAGGGGGTGTATAAAAAGCCGAAGCTACCTAGTAATTTACCCTGTTAGCTTCTCTGATGCTCTGCGAAAAGAATAATCAGAAGTAACTACCTGCTTTATCGATGCTTCCTAGAGATCGCGATTACGATATACTTCGTCTAATAGTTCTGAACCGAAGAATTTTTCGAAAAGCTTCCGACGGCAATCTGATCTTCTGACCTGGCGATTTAAACAAAATTAATGGATAATCTCATTCATCTAAATCAAATATAAGAGATCAGAGAATTTCGATCAATTTTAAAAGACTAGCTGATTTCCAAATTGGCGATTGGTTCCAACTAGAAAATTAAACTGACGTTGTACATCGATCTGAAATAAAATAGATCCAAAGGTTCGGTTACGCCGGTGAGGTTTATTTTTAAATTCACGGAAAGTTTGTAAAGTTTTCCACTATATCCAACTCCGGTATTGTCTAGTGGTTAGGATACCCGGCTCTCACCCGGGAGGCCCGGGTTCGATTCCCGGTACCGGAAATTTTTTTATCATCTGTGAAACGTCTTTCAAGGGAACTGTTTTACATTTTTGGTAGGACTTGATTTGGTAATGTAGTAGATCGATAGCCATTCTTACTTAAAACAAAAGATAGGAAATAAGATTGTCATTTAACGTAATGCAGCCGTTCAGGAAATATTTTGAAATTAAATTACTTGAATTATTATTTTGTAGGAAAATTTAGAGGCAATAAAACAGCCACCACCAGTTGTTCTTTCCCACAGCTTTATATCAGCGGCAAAATTTAAGAAAAGACAAGGAGGAAAATATATCCAAGCAAAATGACCGAGAATCAAAATTTTCCTCAATCCGAAATCTAAAATGGAAAATCTGTTAAGCGAAATATTTACATATTTCAGCAAGTACGCAATATGCGGCTATATTTGTATTGAATTTCACACGTAAGGTGAAAATATTTATTATATTATAGAAATTTATTAAACAATAGAATATTAAACTACAGAAAACATTCAGCAATCTGCATTACCTTCTACTACAATACAGTTGCATGAATTCCAATACTACCAAATACCTAAATTATTTTATGTACTTCGCAAACGCGAAACTCTTTCTCAGCATTTCCAGGTATAATCTCTATCTTCTGGCCCAGGAAAAATATTATAAATTTAGTATTTAATCCATCACATCTACCGGTAAATTCATTTAAAGGAATGATTTGGTGTTGACACGCATTCGATAGTCAAAATCAATATATGGGTGCAATCTAAGGGAAATTATTTTCTACGAAGTTAAATGCGAGTGCTGTTTTTGCTGCTATAACTGAAGAACGAAATCCTGAATCTGATGGACACACTGTAGAAGGTATTACACAATACTGTTCGTGCCGAAGACATGACTGTCGCGGCTGTCAGGGTGATAGGAAACATATCAGAGAAAATTATGATTCTCTTCATACTTTGCATAAGACAGGCGCAGATTTTGAGAAAAAAAATAGGAGTCATATTTTCCACTATACAATAACTTTAAAATTCTACCACTACACACTAGGTATCTCTTTGTATAAAAGATATTGAGAATGTTTCATAACCGTGATGGACATGACAATAAGCCTTGTTTGTTTGTTTTATAATTTCAGAAGGAGTTTTTCCCGAAATCCCCAGACCAAGAGTAAAAGTTTATAAACGATTCTATTCCTATATAACACCTAAGTTGTTTTCTGTGTCTACCACCAAACAATATCACTTCTCTACCCAACGAAGCAGTTTTGATTAGTAAATTGAAAGAATGGCTTTACAAAAAGATATAGAAGTTTATTTAAAGTAAATGCATTCTTTTCTGCTTCCTTCATTTTTTTATATTTATCACTGAATTTAGTTTGTTTTCCTTTTCCCATAATCATTTTTTACAAAAATCTTTTTTTATTTTGTGCCTAAAACACGTCCCTTTTTTATTCAAAGCGATGTTTGGCTAATTTCACTATTTTTTTCTGTTTTCCTTTTCTGCATGTATCATTACGGAAAGTAAAATAAAATGTTATTATTATCATATTATTAAAAATTGAACCCATTGCGTCGTGATTGAGGATTAATGGGTCGTTGCACGAGATACTGTCTGTGAAGAGAAGAGACTCGCTTATAGAATGAAACGTTGTTTATGATACTGTTTTTTTAGAAATCTATTCATTTATAATACATTAGTTTAAAGTTCGAGCCAATGATCATTAAATTACGTAAAATACCGTTATTCTTTCACCGAATATTATTTTCTATTGTAAACTGCATACGGCATAAATATCAAAGTTTTCAACTCTGAATATCCTCAGCCAAACAAAACAAACACTCCTCTTACGCTAAAAAGATTAGGAATTACTATCGTCACAGAGAACGTTTCTAGACATCGCCTCAAATCACTAGATCACGGTGACAATATAGGGCAAGGGTAAGACGCATAACATAAGAACGAGTGAAGCATTTAGAACAAGGTGTAAGCTTGCTTTGCTAACCCAGATGTCAAGGATGTCAAGTAACGCTGCACAAGTCTATAAGTGAGAAAAAGTACCATCAAATAGAATTGCTATTTTTAAACGTTCCCGATCGATCAGAGGTATGTAAAATCGAGAAATGCAAATTCGAAGCAACGACGGACATTTGTAATAACGATAAAAACTATTTGTAAATACATACCGCCTTCATTCGGAAGAGATTGACATTAATGACTGAAAATATCGATACATATGAATTTACACTCGAAAAGTTTTTAAGGATAAGATAGGAATAAACAAAGGTATGACTAACTCATTTTTACAGATTAAAATAAAATTTTCTCGATGAAATTCGGCCAAAGTAACCTAAATTTTTGGGGTGAATTCCCGGCTAGGGAATGGTCGCGTATTTGTCCTTTGTTATTCTTTGAAGCTCACCACTGTAATGGTCCAGTGAATGAATATTTGTGGGAGCATTGGGACATAAATATTTATAGCTCTCGTGCCGCCAGTGGTGTATGGCAAGGGGTGTATTACCTTACCTAATCTACTCTATTAGCTTCTGTAAAGCGAAGAAGAGAAATATAATAATCACGAGCGATAGAATAGTGCCAAGCTGACGCTATTTTGTAATCGAGATCAATTTTACTGAATTAATTTCCATAACATAGCCCCTAACAACAGCGATCAAAAAATTACAACGATATTAGACGCAGGATAAAAATACAATCCAATAGCCTCTCATTTTGTTTATTTAAATCGTTTATGGTTAATAGTGGATATACATATATTATTGCAAGCATTTATATAGTTAGATTATATTTATAGTTACGAATATCCCTTTGCGAGTTAAAGGCGTACACGTTTCGATAAAAGAGAGAGAGAGAAACAGAATCTCGATGCAACTCATAAAAAGTTGTTATTATTAATAAACATCATCTGAGTCGGTTCCATAGGAGAGAACCGACGGTTTCGCAAATGGTTCAACTCTACATTTAAAGTTTTTATTTGGTGGATAATGAAGCTTTATAACGTTCCTGCTACCATAATTCAGGGAATGAAATATTCATCCGAGAAATCCAACCGGAAACCACTAGATCATTATAAATAGATATTGGTTTTTCTTTCAGTAAAGGGTAGAAGAAGGTTTATGTTCACTCATCAGCGTTGCTCATGGCTGTGATAATAAAAAATATACTGAGGTATGAGTGATACTGAGTTATTGCGTCATAGAGGCTAGTTCCAGGGTCGGCCAGGGTGGAGGTTCCGTGGATGCTTAGCATCGGGCCTACAGTTTGAGTGGACCCCATTTGAAGAAAATAACGTTTTATTTTGCAGATGGCAAATAGGATGTATGTAAGAATTTTTTGTCAAAAATAATGATTTAGCACATGGGCATCCCCACGGATATTTGCACCCGGACCTATGGTAGATGGCCGACTCTGGTTAGTACAGGATACTAATATTTCCCCAAAAAGGAAATTTAACTACCCTGAACTAACAGGGCTTCAGTGTATGTATTTGTTCAGAGGTGTGAAACAGTAGCAAGACTAACGACGCCAAGAGAGTTTTATTCTTCTTGTCTTATACCTAAAGGTATACCACTCGGTAAGTAAATATCAGTTGAAAGATAATTTGAGCGAATAGTTAAGGCACTGCAAGAGGCAACCTCGAATTCCATTATTTTCATTGGTTGTAACACTATATGCGCACATTTCTAATGTAATGACGCGACTTTCTCGACGATATATGATATCAACAGATCGTAGAGAAGAGCGCCATCCATCTCCATGAAACACGTAACTAAAACCATAATGGCAACTCTTCATATCAAGGTCATCTAACTAGCGTTAATTTTTTGAGGGCACGTAGTTTGTTGAAGGCAATGAGGTTCAAGAGCACTTGAGAGTAGTGATTACATGCACGTGAGCGATGAGTTAGCAAAAGGCAACTATGCATACCAAGTTAAGACATATCTGGTTTTCAAAGAATAACTGGATATCCAAGCCTACATAAACATACCATATATGTGATAAATAAATACTCCAGCAACCAATTAACACATGACATTAACACAACACAATTAACATATGCACCAATTAAGGGTGGTTTCTAACACTCGTGACAAGTTTCACATATGTGCATTTCTACGATTTAACGGAGATCCTTCATATTTTTTTATGAATCTGGTTTTTAGTTTCGACTTGGTATTCCAGGTCAATCTCCGGTCGATAAGTGCCACAAAAATTGATATAAGTACGTACATTGGGAATGTAAAAAAAGAGGAAGAATTACAGAGAAAAATCCGCTCAAGATTATTTTAGTACACAACACACGGCTTTTATTACAGCAATATAATTCGAGATAAAATGCGATGAGTAATATGTTGGTGTACTACTGACTCCGAAAAATTTTATCCTGGGAATTCAGATATTTTACGTATTTAATTTTATGTCAACCACTGCTTTATGTTTCGCTAAATTACTGTAATGGATTCAGGATAATTTTCAGTGTTTCTCTATCAAAGACCAATGCATCAATGGTCTTACCCAATTATAGTACCCATAAGTGAAAATTGAGACTGATAAAATTCAGCTACTACACCGAACACGAACGGCTTTTATCGTTTGTAATATTAACGATGAAATCACAACTTGGACAGTACTGAGAATTTTGAGAAGGCCAACAAATCAGAGCTGTTCCAAGGTATTTGAATTAAATTATAACACACAAAATGATTCACTGACTTAAATGACCAATTGAAGAACAGATGTGTAAAAAACGTGCGCCTATAAGTTGACCGATACTTTTCTAATTCGAGAATCGATGTCACCGGAAGAAAAGTTGAGAGGTTTGAAGAATCGTCGTCCTGACTTATCTTTCTCGCTGAATCTGAATTCATTTTATGAAAGAAATTTCCTGTTTGACATCTATGATTAATTTTAGTGAGAAAACTATACCCAATTGATGACATTCCTAATGAGAGTTTAAAATAAAAAAAAATTTGAAGCTTGTACATGGTTATCAATTACTTTAAGAGAATAAGTACGGGCAATATATAGGGCTCCCTCGATGTTTTACACATTTATATAAGCTGATTCATATGAAGCTGATATTTTTATTCATTACGATTAAAAAAGGTATCAACAGGTTAACACTAAAAATTAGATTTCATGATAATCTGCTTAAGTGCTACTAGCAACGATGGTCATTATTTCAATTTTTTTAAACAACTACCCGAAGAAAGATTTTGACTACGTTTTTATGAATACGTTCACTAACCAAAGTACATCGAAACTCTTTTTAGATGTATCCACAAAGTTTATGGTATAATACCATTTTAATTATCGTTATAATATATTCGTAAACTGTAAAAACAAAATTTGAAATAATGTTACACTGCAGCACATTGCCACCTCAAAGCTATATTGATTTAAATAAATCACGACCGTAAGAGAATGAATTTGTGAAATATGTGTAGTATCTTTAGTCCTCCTTATTCCCCGTGATCATCAAATTCTCTTCTAGAAAAATTGTTCCGTACGTCCGACATATGAGCTGACACTGTACGAACATAAGGAATAACCTGAAAATGGAAAATTGGTGCCAAAATTCAAGCCTAAATGTATTAACCGGCATAATATAAACATGATCATCGAGTGCGATAATTAATAGCTGCAATAGGGAGGTATAATTCATCAACAGCTTATCAACGCAATCGGAAATTTTTTAATAAGTCTGCGAAAAAACGAATCAGAACGTTCGTGGGCTGTGGAATATACTTTTTCTTCACAGTATATGGAAATAATGCTAATGCCAAAAATGACGCACGAAAACATGCTTTTTTTATTCCGAAGAGGTCAAAGAACTGCAGATATTACGGATTAATCACTCTCAGACGAAGGAAAAAAAGTCTTTCGGATATGAACTCGTTAACACGAGACATTTATGCCACAATGATTTCCGTGAAGACGGCGTCGAGATCGTTCCTTTTGAGGAGTGGGTGGCGCAGAAAATCGAGTAAGACGCAGAATGGATGATTGATAGCCGCGGGAGGCTATCGTAGAGAGGTCAAGTTCGAAGACTAACGTCAACGCGGTGAAGAAACTCCCGCGCATCCACGAGTAACAACGGTCCTCAGAGCTTACGTTGCTGATAAACAAAGAAAGAACGATAATTACGCCTTTAGATTGATTATTACCAAGGACAAGAGATTTTGCGAGGGTTAACGTGACGAGTGCTGGCTTGAGTAGGATTTATGGTTTTCTCACGAGTCACTCTGGTCGTGCATTGAGCGATATCGCCAGATGAATTTTTAACCCAACCAAATAATTTCGTTGAATAAGTCGCAAATAAATCATAGATTTAAGTTCAGAGCATTCTACTATTTAAGTATGAGTTTCGTAATTAGTTAATTTCTTGGTATTTACTTTTGATTAAAAACGGCGATAATGAGTGTTTTGAATCTGCGATTACCACGATCGACCCCCTCCGGAAAGAATGCGATCGAATATAATAAAATATATTGCGTGCAAAGCATCAGCAAAACTCCAAATCCACTTTTGTAAGCTTATCTGCAAATAACCTTTCTCGGCGTCATAGTTATCATGAGAGTTTCATACATGCATTGCTTTCGCACTTCCCTATTAAAGTAAACAAGTTTGCAAGCCCTGTATATTTCAATATTCCTTCATATTCTTCTTTGGATGATGTCCTCTTGGGTTCTACACCAGGTCAGATGAACTGTTGAATAGGCAACGATTCATCTGTGGTATACGTCAGGAAAGCACAAAATCCTTCATTCCTATCTTTGCTTCAGACACATTCATAAACCTTTTAGCAAATTACCCTTTCATCCTCTTGGTACAGGTCCCTTCTCTACATAGATCAATCAGGGAAAGAATCATCCTTCAAAATTAACAAGCTTTTCCTCAGCTTCCCTCTCACTTTTCAGGTACTCATACACTGTTCCAAATTTGTCATTATACATAATCTACAGAGGAGGCCGTGATATTGTGGAAATTTATCATTTAAAACAGATGTATACTTTTTCCACAGAAAAAGTATACATTTTCTGTGGAAAAAGTATACATCTGTTTTATATATTTGTCATTATACTATCATTCATTCTCTCAGTAAGTCCATCCACTATAGCACACCCTTTCCGTACTTATTAAACATATGTAACTGTCATCTACCAACCAAGGAATAACGTTATTTGGAACCTTTGTAGATCTCATACAGGAAAACCAGAGAAAATGTCTTTGAGTATCAACATGAACCTCCAGCGCAAATTCAGACGTGAAGTGTATCCTAGACTTCCAACATTTTTATGTATTTTCCAATACCTTATCAATGTCTGAGCTAATTTAGATTAAATAGCATTTACTAAAAAAGGAAAGATTACAAAAATTTACATTCTTGAACCTAACAATTCCTATTTAAATGATAGCCTTAGAAGGGCCTAAAGAAGATTAGCAGGTCCAGTAACTGTTGGCTTCTTAACTCCCCATTCTTATGAGTAAAACAGCCTATGGCATCATTAAAGTCTATCTCTGCTACCAATCAAAATTTACTAGACACAACTAAATAACTGTTAAGGCAATAAGAGGTGACATACACTGCTCACTTATCATGCCTGACATGCCACTCCATTTACCTCTAATCTTTAAGCACAGCCCTTCTTGTCATTCTAAGTTATTTCAAACTTTTCCAATAAAAATATTTCCTCCAGTCCACTAAATACCCACAATTTTAAGGCCTTGAGTTATTTCCTATTCTCTTTCCAAATGTTCAATATCAGCTACACAGTGCAGTGGCAGTGTTTTCCAGCCTCTATGACCCCAAGTCCCACTTTCCATCATTTCAAGACACCCAATCTCACAAATGTGCAAAGAATTTATCTATTTTCGGCAAATTAATTATTTGCAAATATTTTGTTTGCTGATGAATAACAGTAAAACTCACAGAGGATTTATTTGCATAGAGGCAGGGAAAAATAGAATGCTAGAATGAAAATGTGATAACACCCACTCAAGTCCCACCATTCAGATATGTAATTCCCACTGGAGATATACATCCCATCAGTTGGAAAACAATGCACTAGTGTATCATAACTAGATATAAATTAATGATCAAGTAAAGATGTTTAGTCTGTTGCAATATACCAGTAGTAACATCCAGAAAAAATTCATTTCAAGGTCTATAAAATTGTGAAGAATTAGCATAAAATAAAATGAAAGGCAAATAAAAATATAACTGCTAGAAATTACAGCCCCACAATTTCAAAGCAGATCTTTAACAGTGATGAAAAAGGCAATAGGGTCATATTTTATTTAGGCCCATATCTATCCAAATTAGGTAAGAAATTGGGAATCCAACAGAATTTATGCATAGCCAATGAAGATAGATTAGAGTTATGCTGACCACATATCACCCACCATTAAAGGCATAATGCAAGGCTATAGCACTATAAGGGATGCAGCACCACCAATTTAATTCTAAAATCACCATGATAGAACTATAATTTAACTTATAAAAAAATACCAAAATCAAAAATCATACTTCAGAAAGTTTACTAGGTTAGCCAAAGAGTGGTTCAGAACAGAAAGAAATCATTCACACCAAGATAAATCCATTCAAACTTTTCTAAAGTGGACCACACAGAAAATTATCAATCAGAGTCACAACCTCTGTGACCCTCCCACTATTTTATCTTTCTTGAGTCTACTCAAGGGGTCCTATGCATGACTCTCAAACAATGAGAGAATCAAAGCTCAAAAACATGATAAAAGGGACGCATCTTGAGGTTAACTGCCTCAGATAAAAAAGAATGCCTCAAAAATATAAATAGTACCAATATTTTGAAACTTTAGTGAAACACATAAGGTGTACTCAAAATTGTTTGATTTTGCTAACCTTAAAGAATCAGAACATTATATATCATACTATTAGCAAATCATTGCAACAGTATAAACGCCAATTGTTATACACATAAAACATTCATGTATGCTAGCAAACATGACATATGGTCAGACAAGTAATATATTTATACACACACAATACCACAGCATAGGATTCTAACAAGAAATTTTTATGCAAGCTAATCTTGTTGAGAAGAGATTTCATTTACCATAAATGCCAAACTTTAGTCTCAATCAGTGATTCATAACCTTTTTATTCACTGGCAACCCCTGAATTCCAAAATGTTTTTTCATACACCCTTGCAAAATATTAAATTTTTATAAACTATGAAGAACAAAAATTAGGCCTCTGCAATGTAATATTACTAAGAGAAATCAAAGAACTAAGCTTCTAAAAACCTAATAAATTATTTTTTGCTTGTCCTTGCAACTATGTAGGAATTTTTTCAATTCAATTACAAAGTTTCACACCAGTACAAGCACTTGGTAAGTCCAAAGGTTCATGCACTCCTGGTCAAGAGCAATTGGTCAAAGGAAACCACTCTTATGATTAACTCTTATTCAGTGACCAAAAGAACCTTTCTCCCACAAGGATTCAAATCAAGACCCTGCATCCTTATATTAGTTAGCTATAGAATGGCATGGTATCAACCAGGGATGGCAAACTTATTGTAGGGAGAGTGTATCTAATAAAATAATGGACTGGGGATCCAAAGTGGTGCCAACAATTTGGGTGAGATGCAGCCATTATCTATGTTATGTTACTGGCAAGCTTTAGATGTTATTTACAAAATCAATTATTAATTTACATTATTAAATAACAAAAAACACAACATTTATTTTGTATAAAGCTTAATTTTTTTAAGTGATGAATATGAAATAAAGATAGCATAGTCAGAGTTACCCATGTCAAAATAATTCTATTTCATCTTTTATAATTTCACTCTCTCAAAGAGGCATAGTTGAAATACTCACAGAATAGACCTTACCTCTGTGAAAAATACTGAATTTTCTGATCAACTAAAAGGGAGTTTCTTATCAAATTGAAAATGTGCAGATAATGATACTATAAGAAAGTAGTTCTACAGATTCAACTTATTTATGCAGAAAACTGCAACTCAAAACACTCATTTTAGGATCTGAAACTTACCATGGGATAAAAAAAGAAAATAGTACAGCAAACATTTTTAGCAATCTGGGATAATAGATCACAACATATTTTACGACCATAACCTTAATGGCTACAATTTTCTTGGATCTGTGACTGCCATAAGTGATAATTATAGTCATGATAGCTTCCATAGTGATAATGTAATTTTTTAATGAAATGAAATTTCACCTCTATTCAGTAAAATAAAAACAGATTTTTGATCAGCAAAATTAACTATTCACCTATTACTATTAACCACCATTTTTTCTTATGAGTCAACTAAAGACATAAGACATAATTCAGTAGATTATTTAACTCCTTAGAATTTTTGAGGGATGGGTAATAAAACTTGTATCCTCTCTGTGTAGAATTAAACCCAATTTTGTTTAATTAGACCATACTGTGATATTTTAAGCAAATGCCCAGTTTGACTGTAGAAGTATTCAAGATAAAGTTTCAGGAATACAAATATAAGACAAGGTCTCTCATCTGTTTAAAATAATCAGTAAAAATAAAATCGAACTGTTTCTAAAGTAACCAGAAACAGAAAATTAATAATAAATCAGAAGTCAAATGATGAAAGTGTTTATCATATCATTCCTAATTCAATTTATGTTGAGTTATTAATCCTTGCCACATTAGAATAGAATTGATTTAAATCGAAGTGAGAAAGAGTTTTAAATAAAAATAGCTTTTATATGAAATTATTGACCTTACTTGTAGCAGATCCTTTCATTGCTAAGTTATTCTCAAGTTCTGGAGGAACAATGGACTAAAGCAATCTGCATCAGGAGTATTGTAAAGTTCCAAATTTAAATCATTAGACATGAAGCCTTTTATCTTCATTGAAAAGAATTCTTGACATTCATTCAGAATGAGCTATTTTTTGAGGAAAAATAAAAAAATGAATAAAAAATTGTTGAAGTATGTTACAATTTTTAGCATAAAACATAACAAAATTTATGTAGGGTATATTAAAAATTTAACTATTTACAAAATTCATTTATTGAAAATTTGAGTAACATGAATAAATAATACTTGATCTGAAGCTCCTAAAAACCATTACAAAAACTAAGGTAATAGTTCAAGAATAATTTCTTACATGACAAATAAAATAGAAGGCTCTCAGTTTAATAATATTCTGCACCTATTTTTGAGATTGGGTTTTAATTCATTCTTTGGCTGAGAATAGGAAAGCTATCATCATGATGATGAGTCATTCTACATTCAATGCAAATAATTACAGATGATAATGGTTCTCTTCGCTCATTCATTTGCATGCAATTGTTGATTTTAATCTTCACTTCCTGTAATGAAATAAGAACATTTAAGAAGTTGATAACAAATATAAGACATTCAAACACCAAAATACTTTTTCTGATTTTAAAAATTACGACCTTTCCTCATAAGATTGATAGTATCATCCAAACAATAATCTTAATTGAAGAAAAGAAGAAATATTGAAATACCATTTTAATGAAAAATTTGCTTGAAACTAAGATACCAAAACAGCTTTACCTAGAGGAAAAATTTTCTGAGTTATATGTGGAAAAGTTTATCTAAAACCAAATTTTGTATCTTTGAACATACAGCAACTGCACAAAGGAAAATATAGCACAGCATTCTGTTAAGATAAATCAATCCTTACCTGTGACTGAGGTCTGTAGTTTCCTTTTCTTTCACTTCTTAGATTAGCATGTGATAAAGATAACGCTCTTTTTAATAGATTAAAAAGTGAGGGGGTGCTGTTTTGTATTTATTTCAACCAACTGCATTATGGGCAGGGATGTTACTCTTACTTAAAACAATATTTTATCATTGCACCCATAGATGCTCTCCACATTGAGTGATCATCTCAAGCACACACTTTAAAACACCCTATTTATGGGGTTATCAAAAAATATCTTAAGCCCATAATATAAAGAAGAATCAAGGTTCTAACCAAACATTGTTTCAATTTTTCAACTATAAATTTGTTTTTATAGATAAATTCTTTTTATTGTTAATGATTGTTACTTATTGCATAAAAGAAATGCTGATCACAATTGGTCAAAATGTCAATTATTATTCAGAAGAAAGGTGATGTGACAGATGAAGCACTTCATCACCAAAGAACATTAGAAATTAAGGCAATGAGTGGATGAATAATGCCAATTCTTTGGGAAAAATGGGTACTAAAACTGCAATTAGGGGATAGACATTTAATTTTTTACAGGAAATGAAAATCAATAACAATTTTGAAAGGTTAATCATAAAAAAGTCACTATTTGTTAGAAAAATATTCTTTAAGATTTAAGGAGAAATGGACATGAAAAAAGTCTGACGGAACCGGGACCTGAACTCGGGTCTTCCAATTGCCGGTTGGTTGTTCTATCCGTTGAGCTATCCTACTAGAACAGTTCTGTTGGGACCCAGGTTCGAGTCCCGGTTCCAGACTTTTTTCATGTCTGCTTCTCCTTGGGAATTTTCCTAGATGCACGCCTTATCATGCCAAGTTACCAAAACCCTTCTCCTTGAGCTTTAAGACTTGTTTTCTTTACCAGTAACATTGAGAAACACAGACATTTTCATACAGGTAAGGTTGTATTTTGAAGAAAGTAAGAATACAAATGTAATCACTAAAAAGTTACTATTTTTACTTGTATATCTGGATCATCTGAACAGGAAAGTACTATGCTCTAAATAACATATGTATAAGGAACTATAATTCTCACCATTTCAAGAACGACAAATATCAACTTACCAAAGATTTTCTCCTTCAAAAAGTTGTACCTAGCTTCTTTTGATGCCATCTGCATAGAATCCCAATGAAACACAGGAACCAGCACCACTTGATAGCCGAGTAGTTCAAGATGACGCTTATGTAATAGAGGTAAACCTCTTAGATGTGGTTTTGTACTCCCCAATCGATGGCAGAATGAATTCCTATCCAGCAATATGATTGCTACCCTTTAAGGGAAATAAAAACTAAATATTAAAACAATTCAAAGAAAAGATTAAATCAAAACAAGTTAAAGAGCTAAGATTCTAAACTCTTAGATAAATATGTACTCCTTTTATGAGATAATATCTAAAAAATTATTTCACAAAATCTTTAAATCTTTTCATTGCGAAGTGTTTCATAAATAAAGGCAAAATGAAGTAATAAGGGCAAATAGAAAGATAAACAATCTGATACCGTTTCAACATTGCATATCTTTCCTCATGTTATTTTTGTAAGTAGCTGACATTCCATCCCAAACACATTTGTTGAATTTTATTTGATTTTCTGGTTAAATTTGCTTGATTCTATTTAGGTTTGTGATTTATGGGCAGTATTTTTTCTAAATGTAATTTACTAAAATATCTATAAAAATATAATTTATTACTAAGCCTTTTGGTTTCGTTTTTTTGT
Source organism: Ladona fulva (assembly GCA_000376725.2). Lineage (NCBI taxonomy): Eukaryota > Metazoa > Arthropoda > Insecta > Odonata > Libellulidae > Ladona > Ladona fulva. The sequence goes on along the minus strand of KZ308475.1, from coordinate 645,593 downwards.
TTTAACCTTGTGGTTTGATGGCTGACCCATTAGTATAGTATAATTATTAAGTGAGTAGACACTGAAACATTACCTTGTTAATTTCTTTTCAAAAACATCATTCTGAGTCACATGCTTTGGATTGACTGGATATTTATATTTATCGAGCACCAAGAGAAAATCTGTAAGAAAATATTTCCAGAATCACAAATAATGAATTTTAAATTAAGTACTTATGGAAAAATTCCAATTAAATCATCTTAACAAATGGAAAATTTGCAGTTAAATTACATTCCAATTAGAAATTATCCCACTTATTTATTCATAAACAAATTTTTAATGAATTCAAACAAATTAATGTTTTGAAGGAATATTTATCACTTACAATCAAATGCAGAATTTGTAAAAATCCCAGAATAGTTATCTAGTCTAAATACCAAAAAAAAGCATTAAATGGATACAATTTGTAAGTTAGCTTCACAAAGTATCTCCAAGGCACCTCATTCCATATATACAAATATCTTTTCTTTTTTACTTATACATTATTTTCAGCTAAACTGATTCATTATAACTGCCACAAAAAGCTTAAATTTAAATTTCGACACCTTGGCTTGATTTTGCACAAATTTTAAGGTAATGAGTAAATTGAGTCTGTATAAGATTTAACTATATAAATATCTCACAACACTTTTCCTTACTTATTTTATGAAAATATGGTGAATGTGCATTCACTTGAATGAAATCCTTATTTCCATCCAGCATTTGTAAAAGAGAAGAAAAAACATCTCTATGGAATGGAGGTAGGTTTCCGGAATCTGTAAAAAAGCTAAACATTACTCATCTGACAGAAAGGAGCTAGAAGATAATAAGTTAACACAAACAATAAAATTATTGTGTAGAATAAGAATAAAAGTATTTAAATTACAACAGCCATAGAGCAATTATATCCTTAAAATGGATTTCTTAAATAGACTTCTTAAGCAAGAACTTCAACACAGTGCTTTTTCTTGAATTATTTGAAAATGCTTTCTGGCATACATAAGAACAGTCCCCTGAATATTGAAGTGAGAGGATAATCTTCAATTCTAAATACTCAGCATCCAGGATAGATCTAACGCAAAATTGAAAATATTTTAACTGAAACTCAAAATTCTTTTGATAGGATATAACCCTTTAAGGCGCAAGAAACTGCAGAAGTTATTTATCCCTTGAAAGTTTGCACAATGCAAATGTTACGCAGAACAGGCCTAAGTTTACAATTATCCAGAAAATGAATTTTATTTTGCAAATTTTTTTTGTTAATGGCTAATTTTTACATAAAAATTTTTGGAATTTTGGCATGTTCTTATTTAGTTTAAAGCTTTTAGAATAACGTCAAAAATATTTAATTTTTTAAATCTGAGAATTAATTATACGTATTTTTTACATATAAGCCAAGTTTGCCTGCAGATACAGTGGGAATAGAACATCACAGATACATGGGAATTACAATTCCAGTTATAAGTGCTCTTGTACTAGGGATTTTCTATAAACACGAGTAAGAGGTCCTCTGTATACACAGATCAGGAGAGAGAATGGTTCAAAGATTATAAGAACCTAAGCCACTTGATCTGTTCTGAGACCATTCCACATGAAAGGGCCTAAGCGTGAGACGTCTCCCTCAAGTGATTGCAACGCAACAGTTAGAAAAGACAGATTACAAAAATGTTTCCTTTATCCATCTATTTCCATATTAATTACGAGTACAAATTTTAAATTATCAATGCAAAAAAATCATGAAAGAATAATGGAAGTAGTAGAGGAATCATCGATTTTTTCTTATTTTCCTCAATTACTATTATGGAACAATGGAAAGGGGATGCTGAAAATGAATTCTTTTTGCACCAACAGCCACAAGGAATGCAATTTTGGATTTATTTATCGATAAAGGTGAAAAAAAAGGAATTTTTGGAAATTCGGGTGGTATGCAACCCATCGAGCATTAAANAGATTCAGTTCTTCTAACTTAAATTCACATTGTTGAAACAGTTTGGTGATGCATTCGTGCACCGATTCCATGCAGTTAGATTGTGAGTCAACAACTTCACCGAAGCCCAACTTACCCAAGTACAATGCTGAACAAGCAAGAGCATCAGGACTCATGTTTGCTATGTTTTTCAGAAGCAAATCAACAAATTTCTTGAGTTCTGGAAATGAAGCTATGTAAGTAATGAAAGACTCGGGCGCTAACTGTTGAGATTCAACGTTGTAAGGAGTTGCACTAAGGCTTAAGGAAGCTACTTGTAAATCCCAAATGGATAATATTGCATGAGCCAGGTTCCTAAATAAGGTCATTAAAATGGCCTGCCATTTAATCTGGGAAAGTATGAGTAAATAAATTTATTATTTACTAAAATGCTAAATAATTTCATTTACAACTAAGCACAGAAAGATCTTGATTCTATCAATGGTGATGAATTTTAATTTTCTATAAATGTCACTCATTTAAGTGGGCATCAAGTATCAGCTGATATAATGATTTCTCATTCTTATCAAGACAAATTTGGCTGTAGCTAGAGGGAGATAACATTAACTCTATTTCAATAACTTCTTTAATATCTGATATTCAGACTAAATTTTCAAATTTTGACCTGATTGAAGTGCTTAAAAACTAATTGAAGACCTGAAATAAAACATTTTTGGAAGTAGAAAGTAGCATGATGGTCAAGAAATTATTTTGACAACTTGTAACCAGTAAAAACACAATTTCATTCATCTTGAATGTTTTCTTTATTCCTTAGCATGCACTAGGTGCAGAAATTATAATTTTAAAAATATACTCAGGTTTCTCTAAAGATTGATCTGTGAATCTGGTTTCATGAAGTGGGGCTTGATAAAGTGAGGCATAACTGTATTTTTAGCTGCATCAGTACTTTACCTTTGCATAACAGTGGCATATTTCATTGTCGAGCCTTTCCAAAAATTCTACAGCAAATATATAATTGATGAGGGAAGATGGAAGACCTTGAAAATAACAGAATCCTAAGGATGCCTGCAGAAGACTAAGTCCTGGTACTCTCTCTTTGTCCCTTGAAAATGAAAATTCTGATAGTAAAATACACACTAATCCCTATAGCAAAACAAAAAACAAAAATTAAACTATTCCTAAAATATGACAAGAAAATTCTATCTTTGTTTTATTAACTTTTTTTTTAATCCTGTAATACTTCTACCATCATTAGATATACAACTCTCAATTATTCATATTACCTGTCAAATAATTATCTCAATAGAAAGTATAAGCAATTCAAAGGACCAGAAAATCATTTGCGGTACTGCAATTAACTCTTCTGGTATAGTAACCACTGAGAGTACTTCAAAATAAGAAAAAAATGATTAAGAGAATATTGTTGTAGATTATTTACTTTACACACTGCAGTACATTTAACATATTATCTTTTTGAAGAGGATTATATTTACAGTAAGTGATTTTATGTCATAATATTGAGGAAATTGTCATTTGAAAACAATTATAAAGAATTATTGAGTCTTGAGGTTTGACTTTTTCACTTATACCCATCAAAACCAGAATCTATTCAAATCAACAAAGAGATACTTCAAATTCTAAAACCGACTTTATCATACAGATATCAATACAAACAGATGTGTAAATCAATATATAAATAATATACTTATCTAAATATTAAATAGATAAAAAAAATATTTATCGATAAACTTCTCTCTGAAACTTACATTGAATTTTTGTAATAATTCTTTAAAATCTTCAACTATTTAAAGAAAAAGTAAAATGAAAGGGGTTTCTTTAAATAAATATCACAAAGAAGTATTACTTATTTCCATTAAGAACAAGAAAATATCTCACCGAAATAAAATTCCTGTAGCAGATTCAAAGAATTTATCTGCAGATTTTGGGTAGTGATTGAGTAGAAAGAAATTCTGAATGACTCTTTCTACCACCTCTCCAGAAAGGCTTGGTTCCTCTTTCACAATATATTCAGCCAAGCAATCTGCAGCTTTCGGAAGCAGCCAATCACCTCCCAACATATTAGCAGAGATGTCCCGAACTGATCGAGAAGAAAGAACATTTGATTTCTCCAAAGAATTAGTCTCTCCTGTATCCCTTGCCAGGACCACCATCTCTTCATAGCATTTAGCCAGGTTCTCTGGGAAGATGGACGTTCTTTTGTAAAAACTCCTCCTTTCGATGTACCCCCTTGCTATGACATTGATGCTTCTCAATATCAGGTCATCACTTCCCATTTGTTCCTCTGACCAGCGATCAAGACTTCTTGCTAGCTGAGGGAAATTCCACAAATAACTTTTACTCCTTACCCTTGACCCCCTTCCTAAATTCAAGGCAATGTTAAGGCCATGAGACAAGAAAAGGCAGTCATCTGGAGAAAGGTTTGAAAGATTATCAAACAATCTCTCTGAATGTTTTAATACCAACTCTGGACTGTGAGATATTCTGCCATAGGCAATGAGAAAGGAAGAGGCTCGAATAATCCATGAAGGATTGGTCCAATCAAAAATGTTGCGAGAAATTATTTCTGAAATGGCTGTCTCAAAATTGAAATGACGATAGGTCCCACCCAAGTTGTTGTTGAAGTGCATGTACCAGTGGCAAAACCTCAGTAGACGATGTGGTTCTTGCAAACGTGGTTTCCGTTCAATATATGCTAAGGTACTGCTCCAGAATGTATTGCAGAGATCAATGTTGGAAGTTTTTAAGTGCCTGATCACTTTAAATGTCACTGGTAGTAAACGAGTGTTGAGGGAAGTTCTGATGAAATCTAACGTGGCTTCCTCAAATCGTTTCTTGTGTGAGGGCTGAACTGAATGTACTAGACATGCTAATAAGTCAATAATGGGCACTGTTTTATCTTTGTCATTCAGAAGTTTCGAAGCACTTTCTCGAATCTCTGTCAACAGATTAGCAGGTTCCAACTGACTCTGAACAATGCGATTAACTAACACCAGATCTGCTGGTGTCAAACTGCTTATGTTACCCTTCAGTAATAGCAACAGTGAACGGGTGAAAGTGATGTTTAGATGAGACCAATGAGGTAAGTTGAGAAATGTTGCTGCTCTCACCACTGCACGTGAATCTTTAGGTCCAATAACACCACTTGAAATTAGCCCTTCTACAAGATTTCTAAACTTCTGGAGGACATCAAAACCTCCACATGGCCTGATGTGCGAAAGGCTTATAGTTAAAAGCCGTAAATCTTCAGGATCAGCACAATCCTGAAAATAGTCCAGTATTTTATTTTTTACTTTAACACTATCAACAGTACAGTTGTAGGATGATGGTGATGAGCTATTCCAGACACGCATAGCAACCAGAAACCTCGATAGAGCAGTCAGATTCAGTTCTTCTAACTTAAATTCACATTGTTGAAACAGTTTGGTGATGCATTCGTGCACCGATTCCATGCAGTTAGATTGTGAGTCAACAACTTCACCGAAGCCCAACTTACCCAAGTACAATGCTGAACAAGCAAGAGCATCAGGACTCATGTTTGCTATGTTTTTCAGAAGCAAATCAACAAATTTCTTGAGTTCTGGAAATGAAGCTATGTAAGTAATGAAAGACTCGGGCGCTAACTGTTGAGATTCAACGTTGTAAGGAGTTGCACTAAGGCTTAAGGAAGCTACTTGTAAATCCCAAATGGATAATATTGCATGAGCCAGGTGAATTCCTCTAATATTCTCTTCATTTTCTAAAACAGTGTCAAAAACATCTTGAATGTTTGCCGAAGATTTTAAGCGAATGATGATGGGATCTTCCGCATCCGAAGAGAGAATGTCGTGAACAGACACCTTCCCCTCCAATGTTGCAGATGGATCAAGTTCATCCACTTCCTCGGTGTCACTATCTGTTTCATTACCACACCTTTCGTGTACTTTACAAACTAAACTTTTACATTTCAGTGAAATATTCTCACAAGTAAGCAACTTGGCTGCACCAATAGCCGCTGTGCTGTAACGATTTGCTACATTCCAATTCTTTTCAACAATACATAATAAAATTTTTCTATTGGACAGGCACTTTACGTGAAATTTTCCGAAATAAGATCGTGGAAACTGTCTAAGAAAAGCCCCCCGAGTAAAACAACAAACCATTTTTCTGAGTGACGTTGATTGCCAATAATTTAAACACGTCAACTCACCATTAAAACACACTTTCTATAAGAATAAAGGTAACTCATTTTATAACTAGAAAGTTCTACTCTGCTTCCATTCCAAAATGCAAACATGGGCACAGTAGTATCTACAATAGAATGTGGCCAAGTACGACACAATCATCTCAGATACAATTCAAAGATTATCTCCACCGAAGATACTAATTACGAATGAAATACATAGAGTCAATTAGTAATAAACTAAACTAAAACCAGAAAGTTTTCATGTAAAAGAACCTTTCCATCGTTCTCTCCAAATGAACTGGTTACCTCACTTTATTTTCGAATACCTATTGTTTTCAGCAACCGGCTTTAAATCTTATAATTTAGATTACTACCATATAAGCAAAGTTCATAACTGTAGGGGGTTATTTTTATTCGATTAATGGAATTGACTGATAATAAATAACAGGCAAAGAAAAACCTATTCTAGTTTACACAGTATAACCGTGTCCTTTTTTTTCGTAAAAAGCGCGGTAACTCCATGTTCTACGATATCATTCTTCATATCGCTCTTTCTTGTAAACAAAAGAGGTGTGGTTACGAATGAATTAGTCATACCAATCCTATGTTTAGCAATTGATTTGTGCTGTTAATTATCGTTGACATCTGTGATATATGTTTTGATTGTTATCATTATCAGCGATATCGTCTGTTAGGTGATTTTGCAAGCTCTTTTGAAGTTCTTAAGCAGTAATTTTCATCAGTGTCACTTCTATCTCAACTTCAGCCGTCATCAAGAATGCCTTTAGAATGGCTTTTTGGGAGAAGAATGACTCCGGAGGAGATGTTAAGGAAAAACCAAAGAGCTTTGAATAAAGCTATGAGAGATTTAGATCGTGAGAAGAATTTGATGGAGCAACAAGAGAAGAAAATTATTAATGACATAAAAAAGATGGCAAAAGAAGGGCAAATGGTAATGATGCCTTCAATTCTATATTACAAAATTGTTTCAAGTCCCCCTAAAGGTCATTAAGATTTTTTTGGAATTCATTTGAAAGTAATGCATCTATTTTATAGGAAGCTGTGAAAATTATGGCAAAGGATTTGGTTAGGACTCGACGTTACTGTAAGAAATTCATGCTGATGAAAGCTAACATTCAAGCAGTGTCACTGAAAATACAAACTTTAAGATCTCAAAATGCAATGGCACAAGCTATGAAAGGTGTTACGAAAGCCATGCAAAATATGAATAAGTGAGTATCCTTTCCTTATTGTATAATGAGACACCTCACTTTGTTGAAGTCCCTCCCATGAATATGTTTTATTGTGTCTTTCGAAGTAGTACTTAGAGAGAAAGAAAGAAAAGTGAGAATGCTCACTTGAATTCAGAGAAACTTCTTTGAGTTTGATTCACTAACTTTGTCACAATATAATTTATTCGGTTGACGAGGACTTTACTGTGATCTAATTCCCTTTATTGAAATACTATAAATGTTAGCTGTAAATAAAGAAATTTAAACCTTCAAATTATTACAAAGTATTTACTCTATGCGACTGATCGTTAATTACTCGGCTCTCTAACCATCAACAGCATTTATATAGCTTTCTATAACACTTCCAGTATTGCTGATACAACTCTCTTCTTATAAGGAAGAATAATTCTTTGGAGTAAGATCACAACACCTTTGTGAAAGTTTCTCTATTTTTCCTTTTCAGACAACTCAATTTACCCCAAATTCAACGGATATTGCATGAGTTTGAGAAGCAGTCTGAGATTATGGATATGAAGGAGGAAATGATGAATGATGCTATTGACGATGCCATGGAAGATGAGGGTGATGAAGAGGAAAGGTAAGAGATTAACAAATTATGAATTTTCCTTGCTACTTAGTGCACAGCTCTACATTGCTAAAGTATTAAGATGGGTTAGATATGTGTTCAACCTGTTGCTGTATGCTATATAAAAGTTGACTGGAACCATTGGAAGATATGTACATACATGCATTTGCAAATTTACCTTTAGGGTGAAAAGTTTCTTCCTTTAATGCATTTCAGAGATATTTTTCGATATCTTTAGTTTCACTTTCACACAAATTAAGCTTCAAGATTTATTACTATTTTTAATCTAACTGAATCTTACTCAACTAACCCCAAATTCTAATGTATACATAACCATGTCACTAGACATCATGGGGATTTTCATCAATCCTGTGTATGTACTAAGAAAAATCTGCTACAGGACCCAAACTTATGGGTCTACTTCTTCATAATAAACTTCCAGCCTGCATTAAAAAATTAAATAACGTTCTGAATTTAAGTGCAAACTCAAGTCATTTCTATATTGTAAACTATTTTATTCTGTAAATGGTAAATCTTCAGGATCAGCACAATCCTGAAAATAGTCCAGTATTTTATTTTTTACTTTAACACTATCAACAGTACAGTTGTAGGATGATGGTGATGAGCTATTCCAAACACGCATAGCAACCAGAAACCTCGATAGAGCAGTCAGATTCAGTTCTTCTAACTTAAATTCACATTGTTGAAACAGTTTGGTGATGCATTCGTGCACCGATTCCATGCAGTTAGATTGTGAGTCAACAACTTCACCGAAGCCCAACTTACCCAAGTACAATGCTGAACAAGCAAGAGCATCAGGACTCATGTTTGCTATGTTTTTCAGAAGCAAATCAACAAATTTCTTGAGTTCTGGAAATGAAGCTATGTAAGTAATGAAAGACTCGGGCGCTAACTGTTGAGATTCAACGTTGTAAGGAGTTGCACTAAGGCTTAAGGAAGCTACTTGTAAATCCCAAATGGATAATATTGCATGAGCCAGGTGAATTCCTCTAATATTCTCTTCATTTTCTAAAACAGTGTCAAAAACATCTTGAATGTTTGCCGAAGATTTTAAGCGAATGATGATGGGATCTTCCGCATCCGAAGAGAGAATGTCGTGAACAGACACCTTCCCCTCCAATGTTGCAGATGGATCAAGTTCATCCACTTCCTCGGTGTCACTATCTGTTTCATTACCACACCTTTCGTGTACTTTACAAACTAAACTTTTACATTTCAGTGAAATATTCTCACAAGTAAGCAACTTGGCTGCACCAATAGCCGCTGTGCTGTAACGATTTGCTACATTCCAATTCTTTTCAACAATACATAATAAAATTTTTCTATTGGACAGGCACTTTACGTGAAATTTTCCGAAATAAGATCGTGGAAACTGTCTAAGAAAAGCCCCCCGAGTAAAACAACAAACCATTTTTCTGAGTGACTTTGATTGCCAATAATTTAAACACGTCAACTCACCATTAAAACACACTTTCTATAAGAATAAAGGTAACTCATTTTATAACTAGAAAGTTCTACTCTGCTTCCATTCCAAAATGCAAACATGGGCACAGTAGTATCTACAATAGAATGTGGCCAAGTACGACACAATCATCTCAGATACAATTCAAAGATTATCTCCACCGAAGATACTAATTACGAATGAAATACATAGAGTCAATTAGTAATAAACTAAACTAAAACCAGAAAGTTTTCATGTAAAAGAACCTTTCCATCGTTCTCTCCAAATGAACTGGTTACCTCACTTTATTTTCGAATACCTATTGTTTTCAGCAACCGGCTTTAAATCTTATAATTTAGATTACTACCATATAAGCAAAGTTCATAACTGTAGGGGGTTATTTTTATTCGATTAATGGAATTGACTGATAATAAATAACAGGCAAAGAAAAACCTATTCTAGTTTACACAGTATAACCGTGTCCTTTTTTTTCGTAAAAAGCGCGGTAACTCCATGTTCTACGATATCATTCTTCATATCGCTCTTTCTTGTAAACAAAAGAGGTGTGGTTACGAATGAATTAGTCATACCAATCCTATGTTTAGCAATTGATTTGTGCTGTTAATTATCGTTGACATCTGTGATATATGTTTTGATTGTTATCATTATCAGCGATATCGTCTGTTAGGTGATTTTGCAAGCTCTTTTGAAGTTCTTAAGCAGTAATTTTCATCAGTGTCACTTCTATCTCAACTTCAGCCGTCATCAAGAATGCCTTTAGAATGGCTTTTTGGGAGAAGAATGACTCCGGAGGAGATGTTAAGGAAAAACCAAAGAGCTTTGAATAAAGCTATGAGAGATTTAGATCGTGAGAAGAATTTGATGGAGCAACAAGAGAAGAAAATTATTAATGACATAAAAAAGATGGCAAAAGAAGGGCAAATGGTAATGATGCCTTCAATTCTATATTACAAAATTGTTTCAAGTCCCCCTAAAGGTCATTAAGATTTTTTTGGAATTCATTTGAAAGTAATGCATCTATTTTATAGGAAGCTGTGAAAATTATGGCAAAGGATTTGGTTAGGACTCGACGTTACTGTAAGAAATTCATGCTGATGAAAGCTAACATTCAAGCAGTGTCACTGAAAATACAAACTTTAAGATCTCAAAATGCAATGGCACAAGCTATGAAAGGTGTTACGAAAGCCATGCAAAATATGAATAAGTGAGTACCCTTTCCTTATTGTATAATGAGACACCTCACTTTGTTGAAGTCCCTCCCATGAATATATTTTATTGTGTCTTTCGAAGTAGTACTTAGAGAGAAAGAAAGAAAAGTGAGAATGCTCACTTGAATTCAGAGAAACTTCTTTGAGTTTGATTCACTAACTTTGTCACAATATAATTTATTCGGTTGACGAGGACTTTACTGTGATCTCATTCCCTTTATTGAAATACTATAAATGTTAGCTGTAAATAAAGAAATTTAAACCTTCAAATTATTACAAAGTATTTACTCTATGCGACTGATCGTTAATTACTCGGCTCTCTAACCATCAACAGCATTTATATAGCTTTCTATAACACTTCCAGTATTGCTGATACAACTCTCTTCTTATAAGGAAGAATAATTCTTTGGAGTAAGATCACAACACCTTTGTGAAAGTTTCTCTATTTTTCCTTTTCAGACAACTCAATTTACCCCAAATTCAACGGATATTGCATGAGTTTGAGAAGCAGTCTGAGATTATGGATATGAAGGAGGAAATGATGAATGATGCTATTGACGATGCCATGGAAGATGAGGGTGATGAAGAGGAAAGGTAAGAGATTAACAAATTATGAATTTTCCTTGCTACTTAGTGCACAGCTCTACATTGCTAAAGTATTAAGATGGGTTAGATATGTGTTCAACCTGTTGCTGTATGCTATATAAAAGTTGACTGGAACCATTGGAAGATATGTACATACATGCATTTGCAAATTTACCTTTAGGGTGAAAAGTTTCTTCCTTTAATGCATTTCAGAGATATTTTTCGATATCTTTAGTTTCACTTTCACACAAATTAAGCTTCAAGATTTATTACTATTTTTAATCTAACTGAATCTTACTCAACTAACCCCAAATTCTAATGTATACATAACCATGTCACTAGACATCATGGGGATTTTCATCAATCCTGTGTATGTACTAAGAAAAATCTGCTACAGGACCCAAACTTATGGGTCTACTTCTTCATAATAAACTTCCAGCCTGCATTAAAAAATTAAATAACGTTCTGAATTTAAGTGCAAACTCAAGTCATTTCTATATTGTAAACTATTTTATTCTGTAAATGATAAATACAAAAGCATCATATGTTTATGTATTTTCTGCCGTAATATAT